>CAUYRT010040519.1:0-36779 GCA_963574885.1 Lepilemur ruficaudatus
CAAGTTGACTTATCTTGTTACATTCAAAAACCTACTCTGTCAAAGTAGTCCAGAGAGTACATACATAGTGCTCCAACTGTACCTACGTACAACCAACACTCCATTTTAAGTGTACAATTAAATGATTTTCAGTGAATTTACCTAGGTGTACAGTTAATCACATGAATCAGTTTTTGAGGAATTCCTTTCGCCTATTGAGACCCCTAATTCCGCTCCCCAAGTCTTTATAGTTAAAGTGAGTTTCTTGTAAACATATAATTGGGTCTTTTTTAAAAATTTTGATCCACTCTTACAACTTTTTTCTTTTAATTAGTGTATTTAGGTCATTCACATTTAATGTGATTATTGATAAAACTGGATTAATATATCTATTTTATAACTTTTTTCTATTGTTGCATTTATTCTTTGTTTCGTTTCTTCTTATGACTTAACTAATTTCAGTAGAGCATTTTGTATGATTCTATTTTATCTTCTTCCTTAGTAGATTATTTATATTTTTAATTAACAATCTTTATTTGTAATTAATCTAAGATCACTTTTAAATAAAACTGTACCACTTCACATGTAGTGCAAGGACCCTATAACATAGTATTTCTAATTCCTACCTCCCATCCATTTTGAGATTTCTATCTTTTATCTTATCTATCCATATGTTAAATACACAATGCATTTTTACTCCCATTGCTTAAAAACCTCTTATCTTTTAGATTAATTAAAATTTTACCCTTATTTATTCTTTCTCAATCTTCCTTTCTTGATATATATCCCGTATTCTAATCTATGTAATTGTCTTTATGCTTAAAGCACTTATAAAATTTCTTGAAGAAAACTTGCCTTATTATCTCAGTTCTCTGCTGTGTCTCAGAGAATCAATTCTTAGTTTGTTCAACTTTTCTTGTTGTGTCAATGATGGTGAAAACTTTCAACCGCTTTACATCTTGAAGATAAAAGCAGAAGTTCTGTAATAATCTATTTAAAGTGTTTAGGGCTTGAGTTTTATAATTAGAAAATGGAGTAAGAAAGACATACTTCCCAATATCTTAAGGTAATTTTTTTTAAAAAAGGAAATATTGTTTGTATATTTGAACATAAGCAAATTAACATTTAATTAAATAATCTTCACAAAATAAAATAGAAAATAGCCAAAAAGAATGGTAACGATGTTGTGGATTTATGTGATATATGATATCATGTTATAACTTATCATACAATCATGATAAGTTATACTGTGCTTTTGTGTTTTGTGTGTGTGATATGTAGGGAGCCATGGAAAGTATGATAATATGTAGGGAGCCATGGAAACAGATTAATATTTCATATATAGAGAGAATACAAAATTCCTACCCTTACAGAGCTAACATGTTTGGAGAATGTTCAGAAGATAATGTAATTTGCATTGTCAATATTGAATCAGAAAACATTTACTCAGTACTAATTATGTTCCAGGTATTGTTCTAGGGATTGAGGGCACAACGATGAACACATTCCACTCCTATTTGAGTTTGCCAACTCTATACTAGTATCTCAAAAATACACAGAGAATAAGTAGAAACTAAAAACAAGATAGGATCGTGCCACATGGATATTATAAAAAATAGACTCTCCCTTAGGAGTACTTAAAAATGCTTTTGTTGAGTAAATCTTTTTAGATTAAAGGGGAAATCCAGTGGAAATTGTCGTATTTCTTTAAGCCAGGAATAATGAAACCACTGTGTATCAGAACAAAAATAACTCAGGAGAAAATATGGAGCTTAAAATTTTAGATCACTAAAAATGAAAACATAAAAATGATTTTTAAAATGACTCAAAATTTCAATAACAAGCAGCAAAAGAATGCAAAATATTCAATGAAGAATAAGGCAGGAATGAATAAGCTAGAAAAAACTAAAGGAAATAAATTAAAAAACTTGTCGTTTGCAAATAAAGTAAAATAATTATGTCACCAGCTAATCCAGAATACCTTAAAGGAAAAATTATACAGAAACAAACGTATACAAAATAAAAATGAGAGGAGAGAAATATGAAAATAGAGGGAATTTTTAAAAAAATCAGATACTTTGCTCAACTATATGCAAAAAGTATATAAAGCAGATGAAATGGATAAGTTTTAGAAAAATGTAATGAATTTTTGATGTTTTGATAGAATCAAACAGACAAAATGTATATACAGAAAAAAAATCTAAAATAAATAAATAATGCTATAAAAACCACTCTTCCCAGGCCAGGACTGACTTTCCATGTGCCTGGCTCATTTATATTTACTATAGCATAGTATACCCTATCAAAGTTTAAGAGAAGATTATCCCAGTGCTATTTAGACAATTGCAAATGTTATTGAAAGAGAGAGGAAAAGATAAATTATCTAAAAGCTTTAAGAAAATTAGATGCACTATTTGTATAAACTCTGTTAACTCTTTCTCAAAAACGTAGGGATATATCTCACAATTTAAATGAAAAAAATACAAGTTATTAGTGTGAGATTTAGTCTAAAGAACAAAAGGATAACTTAATATTTGAAAATGTTTTAATAAACACTTTAAATTAATGAGATTAAAAATTACTTCTTATTAAAATGCATTGAGATTTATATATATGGAAAAAGTGATAGAGCTGATTTACAAGATAACTGTAAGTCATATTACCTCAGCTGCAATACTCCAGGGAGATGGCATTTTAATACATTCATTGTGGAGGTAAAGATGGAACAGCTCTTATGGAAGAATATCTAGCAATACCTACAAAAATTATGTATACCTTGGAATTCTATTCCAGAAATACAGCAACATTAAATACAAAATAACATTTATAGAGTTATAAATATTGTAGAAATATTTATAATAGAAAAATACAGTAAAAACTAGTGTGTCCATTAGTAGAAAACTTGTTAAAGTTTTCTAAAAGAAAAACAAAAGAAAAAATAAAAATTACAGTATTTCTGTTACTAAGAAAATCTCACCAAGATGTGTTAATAAACAGAATGATCAGTTTCATGATATTATATATAGGTAGTGTGCTATATTATTTCAAACTGGTATATGGATAAAAATATGCTTTAATTTGTTTGAAATATTTGACAAAAATAAAGAAAATAATAAATATTATACACATAGGAGTGAGTTGACAGAAAGCAAAAGAAAGAGAGTAAAGTAAGGACATAACTTCTCTGTTTATTGTCCTTTTTGTATCATTATATAAATTGTGGACTTATATATTCAGGAAATATTTATAAATTCAGGAAAGTATATTTTCATATTTCAAAAAAATACTCAGCATAAACAGGTGGTCAAACAACGAGAGAAACATTTATTGGCATCTAGTATGAGCCAGCTATTACCCTAGATGTTTAAAACACAGTGATGAATAATGGGGAGAAGAAAGTTGAGTGTTTTTGGAAGTAATACTTTATTGTCATTCATTTATGAATTCTTCATGCTCAATGACAACTTTTCTATCAATACTTTTTCATTCTTTTTTTTTCGTTTGTTTGTTTGTTTTTTTACAGAGTTGGTAAAAAAGGTAAAGAAGCCACCTTCAAATTATTTACTTAATATGACAACATGTTTTGAGATGCTAAATTCAGTGATTACCTAGACGTGCTATTTAATATCATTCTTCAGTAATCTAAATAAAACGTGAATTTTTATTTTTGATTTTTATTCATGAGTGTTCTTTCTTTTCCCCTGTTTATTGCACAATTTTCCAAATTTGCATTGACAAGAATCAGAAAGCTTTCTCAGTGACACATTATGAACCTTATAAAATTCAAGGGAGAATGAGGAGCCTTAGTTTTAATGAGTGGCTCCCTACTTTCCATGGATACTCATAAATCTTGTACAATGAGGCAACATAGGAAACGCAACAAATCCTTTATTTGAATAGTGAGATTTGAACTGAATAAAATATCTGCTAGGAAAAGAGATACTGAAAGATATCATTAAAATTTATGTTTTGTGTAGATATCCCCTCATACAAATAATGATATAAATTATAAAGTGATTAATGTTGAAATATGTCTAGTGTATTAAATGCAGAACACATAATCTCAGTCTCTTATCAAATTTATAAAAAATCAATGCACTTAATTCAAAATAATTATGGCACAGGCTTAGAGAAATTAAGGAAACATGGTCCCTAACTTCAGCTAGCTTTCTGACAACCAGAATGTGATTATTCACATCATCCTTTATTTCCATCCTTAAATGAGATGTGAAGGTGTGGGAAACATACAACTGTTTCCTTGGCTTCAAGAAATAATTTTTCTCTTCATTCCTTTTTTATATCAGAAAGATAAATGAATGTAGAGATGTAGATGTGGTTGTTCTTTGTAAATAAATAAGCTGGCATAAAAAAAATGGATTTGGTAAAGAAGGGCTAAAGACCTTTAATCTAACATGTCATTGATCATGACCCAGCTGTCAGATAAAACATCCATCTCCACAGGAGATACACTTGTTGATTTCAGAGGATTTTGAAAAAAGCCCTATTCAACATGTTATTTAGTCCAAATAAATGAGGCTTGCATGTAAAATATGTACAAACAAGCAATCCTAAAAGAAATATCTTATGTTTTTTGCTGTGAATATATTTATATTTGTGTATTTATAAAAAAGTATTTTAATCTCTTGCCATATCAATGGGGAAATCAATACAGCTACAATTATAGACCATACGTTTAAGTCTTAGCTGTCAATTCTGAGCTGATTGTGACCTAAAGCAAATCATAATCCATACATTTTTCAAGGATTTTAAAAAGTTTTAGAGGATAGTGGTTTCAAATTCAATCTTTTAAAATGCAAACTATATGCCAAATTAGTGAGAACCTGCTATAAACAAGGCACTATTTTAAGGACTGCCAGAAAGTTAAAAATAAAAGAGAATTTAGCTTCCTTGTTATCACATTATTTAGTAAAAGAAATAATATTTAGGTTGGTGCAAAAGTAATTGCTGTTTTAGCATTGTTGACATTTGCTGTTTGATATTGAAATACATTCTTAAATAAATGTGGTTATGTTCTACATCATTTTCATGCACATTTCTCACTTTATGCTTATTTGGTAATGACTTATTATTTACTATTTATTTTAGACTATGGGAATTATGTTAGACAAAAGCAAATTTGAGTGATTTTTTTATTCATGTTCAAAATGAGTCTTAAGGCAGCAGAGACAACTCGCAACATCAACAACACATTTGGCCCAGGAACTGCTAACAAACAACATTGCAGTGGTCATTCAAGAAGTTTTGCAAAGTAGACAAGAGCCTTGAAGATGAGTAGCACAGTGGCCGACCATTGGAAGTTGACAGCAACCAACTGAGAGCAATCATCAAAGCTGATCCTCTTACAACTACACAAGAAGTTGCTGAAGAACTCAAGATTGACCATTCGGTGGTCCTTCAGCATTTAAAGGCTCAATAAGGTTGTGCCTCATGAGCTGCCTGAAAATCAAAAAAAATCATCATTTTAAAGTATTGTCTTCTCTTGCACACAACGACGACAAACCATTTCTCCATCGGATTGTGACATGAAACCAAAAGTGGATTTTATACCACAACTGATGATGACCAGTTCAGTGGTTGGACCAAAAAGAAGCTCCAAAGCACTTCCTTCCCAAAGCTAAACTTGCACCAGAAAAAGGTCATGGTCACTCTTTCGTGGTCTGCTGCTGGTCTGATCCACTACAGTCTTGTGAATACTGGCGAACCATCACATCTGAGAAGTATGCTCAGCAAATCGATGAAATGCACCAAAAACTGCAATGCCTGCAGCTGACATTGGTCAACAGAAAGGGCCCAATTCTCCATGACAATGCCTGACCACATGTCACACAACCAATGCACAAAAGTTCAGTGAATTGGGCTACGAAGTTTTGCCTCATCTTCCATATTCACCTGACCTTTTGCTAACTGACTACCACTTCTTCAAGCATCTTGACAACTTTTTGCAGGGAAAATGCTTCCACAACCAGCAGGATGTAGAAAATGCTTTTCACGAGTTCGTGGAATCCTGAAGCATGGATTTTTACACTACAGGAATAAACAAACTTATTTCTTATCTGCAAAAATGTGTTGATTGTAATTGTTCCTATTTTGAATAATAAAGATGTGTTTGAGCCTAGTTCTAATGATTTAAAATTCATGATCTGAAACCATAATTACTTTTGCACCAACCTAATATACTTAAATAAAACAGTAATTATAATTTTTAGTTTGTTGATTTTATTTTTATTCTTCCAAATGAATAGTAAACATGTTTTTTAATATGTTTAAAATTGCTACTATCTTATATATGAGATGGAAGTTCTAAAGTTTCCAAAATTTTTAACTCAAATTTCAATAACTTTTGAAACTATGCATTTTAAAGAAACTTGGGCAATAATGATGTGGCGAACTTACTTTGAATATTGTTTTTATGTAACTTTGTTTTAGATAAAAGTAAGCTTCTTTTGGTTCAATTCTGCTACAACCCACCATGAAAAACATCAATACGCTGACTAAAATATCTCGTTTTCTTCATAGTTACTTTCTGTGTCTCCTCAAAGGATTATTCCCCCTGCAAAAAGAAAACCAGGATAATGCCCATAGTAGACTTTTGTGAGAGAAAGTATAGGCAATTCAGGCAAGGGAGATTCAAGACTATCCTTTTCATTTCTTTCCTTATGTTGTCCTCAGATAATTAAAAGGAATATGAAGATATAATTAAATAGCATTTTAGTCATCAATTTCCAAATCTTTCCTGCCATGTAAATCTGGAAACTTCTTTTAAAGAGGAGAAAATAATATTACTCTCACATCTAAATATCAAAGGATGCAAATTGCAAATGTCATATTGAGGAGTATGTTAAACAAATTCATGAAACAAATTATTACTGCCCTAACTAAGGTTTGCATGAAGCTGCTAAAGTATGAATAAGGGTGAGTTTGGAGGCTCACCTCAAAAGACATAAAGTAGAGGAATCAAAAGAATTTGGAGATTGATTAGGTATGGAAATTAAGGGCAAAGGTATAATCAAGTACAATTCGTGTTTCTGTCATGGATAATCACATAGAAAATGTATCTTAGAAATAGAATTTTTAAAAGGAGAAGGTAGATAAGTATTATTTATTTCAAACATTTGTGTGTCTGTTTAGTAAAAAAGGTATACATAGAAGAAGTCTGGAACCATTTATTTATTTATATAGTCAGTAATTCAGCCAAACATTTCCCAGATGTTTATTGAATGCCTACTACATACCATGTACTGGTTTTGATTTGGGGGATAAAATGGGAAATTAAGTTACAGGCTCTCTTCTACTTTTAGTGCTTGTACTGTACTCAATACTACAGTATTAATTAAATCATCACCCAAAGGTTAAATTCTGTGAAGGAAGAATGAATATTGTGCTGAGAGTTCATAGCTATAGGAACCTCTGCTAGTGTGGAGGAGTGAAGGATACAGGAAGTGACATTTCAACCAGGATCTGAAAAATGACAATGGTTTATTGGGTGAAATCCACCTTGTTGGAAGAGGAGCAGAGGTGAAAGCACTCCACACAGTGCTCAATTGTTAGGTTTGTATGTGTGGATGTCCCCTGGTCCCCCATGTCCCAGTGTCAAGAGTGAGTACTTTACTGAGTCGAGCAGATGATGGAGTGATCACAAGCACAGAGCAATTTCATATAAACAGTTTATCACATAAAAGAAAGAATGAAGGTAATGAAGGAAGCTACATGAAGTGAAAATATGTTCCAGAGAGAGTGGAATAGGCCAGTCCTCAGGAATGGAGAAAGACACAGAAGGCTGAGCATATATATACACATATATATGATGCCTTTTATAGACCCACTAGTTTGTCTCACCTTTCCCTTGGCAGGATTGGTTGCTATTTCCACCTTTCGGGTGATTGACAAGTTGTGGTTGCATAATAGATCACATGACAGGTTACATAACAGGGGAGGTTATATAACAGTTTCTCTTTCTGCACATGCCTCTTCCCCAGAATCCTTCATGAAGCTCCACCCATGTTATGCTAATTAGGTGGTAATGAGCTCTAGGCTAGTTAAAGTTTACTAGAAATTTTTTACCATGTATTTTCCCATCAGGAAACAGTTCCTAGCCGCAATTTGCTTCCTAGCTACAATTCGGTTCCTGCTCTCCAACCTTAGCCATTTCCTTGCCACCTGTTTAGCCTGCACCAGAACTAACAAAACGTCATGAGAAATATAGAAAGAAGAGAAGATAGAGAAGTCAGTAGGGGCTATGTGAAGACAGGTAGGTCACAGCGTCATTCAGTTGTATGCAATGTAGTCTTTTAATGGACAACATAGTACTGATAACCACAGATTATAAATGTCAGACAGTGTAAACTTGGAACATCCATGAGGTTATGTTTCACCTATACTCATTATCCATAATTAAATTTTTTACAGAAGAAAACAGAACTCTTTCATGTCTTGGCTACATTTTTAAATTATGCTTTCCTCTTTCTGTTTGAAATCATACCTATGACTTAAAAGTTAACCTAAAAAATGAATGTTTTCTCTATGTTGGATCAAAAAGAATTAAGATTTGACTGAATGATAAGTGAAAAGGGCAGGGACAGTCAATACAGCTAAAGGAAGATTTTTATCTATCTGTTTAACAAGTTCACATATTTAAATTAAACCTTTATATCTGTAAAGAAACACTATCAATTATTTAATGACCATCACTTGAAACTATTATCTATGAAACATTACTCAACTAGTACATTTTTATTAAAAATTGTGCTAGTGAGCACTATGATTCTGCTTTATACATATGACGTGATCCTTTTCCTTTATCTATAAAAATATTATATATCCCTTTTATATCATCTAACCATCTTCTACAGAAGAAAAGATGACAAAAATTTTGTTCTTTGGTAGCATTATCACCAACTTAAAATAGTCTGTCTAGTATTAACATTTTAGAGGAATAATCATGTATAGCTTATTGTTTGACAATTTTATGGAAGGGGCTTTCAAGTTTACTTAATTCAAAACCTTCATTTTAAAAATGAGCAAAAGGGAATCAAGCAAGACTAAATTACTTTCTTCAACTTATTTACAAAGCTAGTATGTACACACATTTAATTCCCACTCTAATTCCTCTTTTTCTTATTCACTTCCATTCATTTGTCCACAATAGTTGCTAAGTGGTTTGTATGTCAGGGACTGTTATTGGTGTGGAGACAGAACAGCAACTAGTCACTCTTCATTGTGCTTCCATTTTGGTGGAGACAGAGAACTAATAAATAAATCAATTATTTCGTAAAGTGACAATTTCTATGAGGAAAAATGAGTCACCCTAATGTGAAAGAGCACAATGAGAAACCTGAGTTGAGAGATTTACCTTATAAAGGGAGTCAGGGGAGGCTTCTGTACTGGTCATTTTAGTTGAGGCCAAGCATGAAGAAATAACTCCTTTGTGAAGACTTGGGGAAGAATCTTCCATGCAGCCAAAACAGGCAGTAAAAAGACCTCAAGTAGAAAAAAGCATGTCCTATTCAAAGAATAGAAGTTAAGTGAAGGTAACCGGATTACCCTGAGCATGCAATTGGTAAAGGGTAATGAGGAGTCTGAGCATGGAGACCCTCATACACCTCAATACAGAGCCTGAACTTCAATGAAAAGGTCACTTTGGCTCCTGTCTGGAGAATAGACTGTAGTTGACAAAAGTGGAAACAGGAAGAACAATTGCAAGGCTATTCTTCCTTCTCTAATCAGACAATACCTACTCTTTCAGAGACATAAACCCTTATAAAAGTTAAGGAACAAAAAATAGAAAAAAACAAAGAATATTGTGTCAAAAATTATTATATGTCTTAAGTCACATGTTACTAAGTACTATGTTTTGAATCTCTTTGAACAAATTGTAGCAAGTAAATAAAATAGAAGATTTATTATAATTTATAAACACATTGTTCAAATAGTGAAAAGAATATTTGTATTCAGAACATTTTATGTCTATTTATAAGAAAGCAAAATTAATTTAAATGTTATATGTCATAACTCATTTTTTAAATTGTAAGCTGTATTTAAAGCATCACAAATGTAATTAGTGGTCATTACTTATTTTGTAAACTTGACATGTATCTTTAGAATACAAAACATGTAGTGTTGTGCTGCATACAAGGAGCTGTTGCTCAACTTTGTAAAATTCCATGTGGATTTCTATGCTAGCTAAACTTTATATATTTGCTTCTATTATCATGAATCACTGTGCTTTAAAATTTGTGCTATATTATATCATGATTAATATGTCCTGCCTTAATGTAGTTATAAGAACATACTCAGTAAAATAGTCATGCTCCGTGGGTACATATATGATAATTGCTTGGATATTTGCTGACTATTTTCTTATGTTTTAAATAGTTACAAAAATCAAGCTTAAACAATCATATGGCTCATAACTTTATCAAATTATCTAATTTTACTAAACCTTTAAATATTCGTTTCAAGAAAGGGAAAATATTTAAACAAAATTCATGAAAAAGAGAATATACTGGCTCCAGTGAATGGCTTTTTAAAATTCATCTAATTTCAAAATGTATTGTTTGCCCTTTTTTAGGTAATACAGCTCTTAATTTTGAATTTTAAAGGTTATGGGGTACATTATATAAGGTGTAAAATTCCAAAGCTTAAAGTAATGATCAAAGCAGAGCTAGTTTTTGATTTAAAAAATGATTTAATTACAGAACACCTGCTACTCAAGTATAATTTTAAATTACTGCTTAATTCTAATAATACATATAATTGATCTATTTTAATGTATAAAAGGGGTAAGCCTATCTTCTTCCTAATATTTGCCACACAGAAAAATTCCAGCTACTCTAAAATGCTCACCAGCTATCAATGTAGGAACCCAGAGTTCTAAATTTCATGTATTTCACTTACTTGAAAGGTCAAAAGGAAGTCCAAGTAATAGCCTCTTAAATTCACCCAGTGCTCATCAGAAATTTAGCCCATAATTTTCTTCTATTCAGCTGTTTTTAAAAAGCGGTTTCAAAGTTAAAGTTGTTGATTTCCTCTAATACAGTCCTAACCAAATTATTATATGCTATACAATAGAAATATCAAAAAATATCTAGCTTGAGAAAGACACTTATATTTCTAAAAACAATCAATTTAATCAATTTTATCTTTTTGAAAACATTTCCATGTATGTGTAGGACAGAACCAGTTAGACAACTGTAATCATATTACCAAATCATCAGTAATTCTAACTATATTGATTCTACCATTATATAAATAGTTTATATGATTATTGTAATCATATTTTAAAAATAACTTTTTATTCTGTAGATGAAAGATAATGAGTTTAACATGTTGTATTTTCTTTTCTGCCCTTCTACATCTGACATTTTACTTATATAAATAGGGTTTTGGGTAAATGTCATCAATGTTAAATTATTATTTTTTATGCATAGATTTTCAAAGTTCAATTTTAAAGTTTCATTCAGTGTCCTGAGCATGAATTAACATTTGGGCTTAATTTTAAATGTTAATATAACTTATTTAAATGGTTATATCATTTGTAACAAAATTTATGCTTTTTTCTTATTTGTTTGACTTAAAATTTATATCTTCTTGTATATAAATTCCGAGTGACACAAATTAGCTACAAGTAGTAAATGTTATTTATATACCAAGCATTATACTAAGTATTTCACACGCATCATCTCATCTGTTTCATGGGACAACTCTATGGAGTAGATTTTATTATCTCAATGTTCTGAAGAAGGAAACTGATGCATAAAGAGATTAAAGCTATGAATTATTAAATCAGAGTTGAAATCTGGAATTATTTGGCACCATAGCCTAGGCTTTGATTTCTGAAATGGATAATACCTTCTAGGTTGTACTCTTTTTCTCTTGCTGTGTATTTGTTTTCCTTTTACTCTTTCTCTCTGCCCTGTTTCACTGCACCCTCGCACACACCCATGATTTGCAAAGGTGTGAAATTGCAGATGAAAGGTAAGCAGCAGACATTACTGAACTCCTTCCTGCAGTAAGGATGGGCTGCCAGACAATTTTGTTGTTATGGAATTTTTATGAACCTTGTAGAAGGAATGAAGACCAATTTAACATTCCAGAAAAACGTATTCTTCTGTTTAATGAGATAATGCATTTTCTTCAATTACACATAGAATTTTTAGTGGCATTGACTATATTCTTTTCCCCTGAAGATTCAGCCCAATAGGAATTTATAATTTATTGCAATTTTTATCACTCTCTGGTGACAACTTAGTGTTTTACAACTTAGCATTCCGTATTTTTGTGAGCTTTGATTATTTGGTGTGTCTCTAGAAATGTTTGAATGTGATGTAGCTGAATGTGGTATGCTATGCAGATTCCAGGATAAGCCAAAAGTTTTCATTTTTGTTTTCAAATATCTTCACAAGTCAAAGGCAGATTTTATCCTTGCCCTTCCCCCTTCATGTCTGTATTTCTCATTTCTGCACCAAACATTGAAACTGCCCTTTGTAAAGTTAATAAAAGGTCATAAGAAGGAACTGTGGTGGGGGCCTGAACACTGCAAAAGTATGGGCATAGTTGAAATATGTATTAATACATAACTAGCCATTGTTCCCTAGCTTGCTTTCTTGTAATTGCTTACTACTCATGAGTAACATAGTTGTTGGTCATGAAGATTCTTAGCTTTCTTCATTGCTCCCATAGCTAACATCACTCTAAGGCTGGTCTTTGAGATATCTTCCAGACCCTGCATTCTGGGTGGACCAATTGACCCATCCAGACCAGTGGCCCATACCAAGGAACCAACTCAACTGGTCTTGCAATCAGGGGCTGACTCAACACAAGACAATTTCTGCTCCCCAACCCTATCAGTTCATCCCCAGCCAATCAACAGACCCAATTCCCTTGCCCTTTGCTCACGAAACTATATTCAAAAATACTAGCTCCCAAATTCTTGAGAGGTTAATTTGAAAAATTTCTCTCATCTCCTTATTTGGCACCTGTGATGTTAAACTCTTTCTCTGCTATAATCCCTGCTGTCTCAGGGCATTAGCTTCCTCTCGAGCAGAGGGCAATGAAGCTGGTCAGGCTGTAACAAAATGACCTAGAACATTATGATAAGTTATTCCATCTTGTCCCCAGAAGGACATTATGAAAATCCCAAAGCCAGAAGTTTCCTTGTATAATATGGCTCAATATTCTAATGTTGTCTCTATATTATCTGAAATAGCAATTTGTTTTCACAAATTTTGCAATGTAAGAAAACCATCTTAAAACATACATTATTGAACATTGGTAATTTAAGAAATAGTTTAACACACTCATTTTGTCAGACGGATTTGCATTTGTCTCTTGAAACTGGAGATTTGCCCTCCCAAAAGCATTGTTCTACATGTAGTTGTTTATGCATTTAACAAGGCTAGTGGGAGTTAAGACTATGTATGTAAGAGTTTTCCACAAGCTTCTCATGAAAGCACATATATATTCTGATGAAGCATGAAATCTTCAGGAATTAGACATTAAAAGACATTAAGGATGCAATCACAAAAATAAAGTAAATAATTTTGAAGTTTGATTGTAATGGTTCTTTGCTGAGTCCAGCTCAGCACAGGTAACCCAAACCCAGCTCTGCAGAAATGAAGACAAAGTCACCAATTATCAGAACAAGTGGGCACGGGTCAATCTATGCACTAAGAGCAAAGAGTCCCGTCCTTGGTGTGCACATTGCTTTTATTTGCATAACTTAAGAGAGAATGAGGGAATTCAAAGGCAGGAAACAGATGGCTATTTACTCCCCAATCTGTATATTTTGAGAATGCTCTGTTCAAAAAACATTCCCAGACCTCCTACATGACTGCAGTCACTGGAAACATGGCTGTTTACTTCAACTTCTCTGTCTGTTTACCAGACAGCTTTCTGCCAGGTCGGACTCAGCTTTCCTTTGTCCACACCCCTTCAGCATCAAGGAAACAGCCAGCTCATAGCTCCTGCTCCTACAGTTCTTTAACGAGGAAATTGTTTCACTCATTATTATTTCATGTCATATTCAGAATCACATATAGGATATCTATTACACAAACCCAATGAGATATATCAAAAGTGTACTCAAAAATGTTGAAATATTTAATTATAATAATATCCCTACAAAGCATGTGTGTATCATGACACACTTGGCTTATAACTTTGAGAGATGATACTCAATGAGTAATGCACAGAGTTTGATGAGAAAAAGCTCTAGAAAGCAAAAAGAGTGAAAGAATTTTTAGTTCCAAGTATAATTCACACCACAGAACAAAAACTTTCAAGAAATTAAAAGAAGAATAACTATATGGAACAGAAGGGAAGGGAGATTATGGGAAAGGTGAAGAAAAGAAGAATATCTGTAGACTAAAAGTATTAAATATCTTCATATCAATTTTTTTTTTTTCGGAAACCAGTTGAATACATTAGCTTTCTCTTTAGCAAGAGGCAATGAAGCTGGTTGGGCTGTAACAAAATGACCTAAGCATTGTGATAAGTTCCTCCATCTTGTCCCCAGAAGGACATTAAGAGAATCCCAAAGCCATTAAGTATTAAGAAAAGCAGACTAGACATCAACATTTGAAGGTGCCAGTTGGTAAATGTAAGGCCTATCAAGGAATTCTGGGGGTGAGTGACATGGAGAGTGTGAAAACATAATTGTAGGTCACTGGTTCTAGAAACTTCCTGAACTCTTCTTTAGTTATCTTCAAATTCTCTATGTTTCTGCTTAATTCCTAGCTCCATTTCCTTTACTATTTTCTCTACTGTCTCCTTTGTTCTTCAAGCTTAATCCATCCTGGTCCATCATTTCAAACACTATTGTGCTAATATTGTTGACTGTTTTTTAACCATTGAACAAACCCTTCCATGTATTTTTCTGCTACTGCATGCAAGTTATTAAGGATTGCTGGAGAAAATCAGTTCAAGGTAACAATAAAGCAGATAAATGTCATTATCAATTTCTGGTCTTTAATGACTTTCAAATTTACATTACTAAAAATAGTAAATTCTATCTTGCTGCTTTTCCATATAATTATTTCAGCTTCTCTCAAATTTTTTTAAATTTACTTTTCTTTCTCTCTCTTCAATGTTATAGATAACTTCTAGAGCTACTTTATGAAGAAACTAAATGCTATCAAATGAAAACTCCCATTATTATTTGTCACCTCTACTACAGCTATCTGCATTCTCATCTTTCCTCTGCCCTTTCTGTTTCCATGAGCAAAGTGCTCCTCCTCCTTGCCTGTTAGACTAGTTATTTTAGTTCTCTAAATTCCATCCTAGTCTTTATCCTCAGAGACTAATCTTTATTCATATGTATAAATTATCACTTCAATTTTGTAATATCAACCTTTCTCACTTTAATAAATCCTTCCAATCAGTATCTACTTTCCTCTAAATCTATCTATATTCTGATGCCATCGTAATTTATGTCTCCCTCCTTAAGCTCTCCTTCAGCTTCCAGCCCCTGTAGTCAGATTATGACGGATACCAGATTGCCCACTGATTTGCCCTTTTATATATTTTACAGTGACTCTAACTTCAACAAATATGTGGAAACCACACCTAGCATTCCTTCTCTTCAATCCTGACTTCCAAAATTGTCCCTCTTTTTGTTTTTCCCTTTTCCTGTGAATAGCATTGCTTAGCAACCTGCTGCCTGAGGCAGAAATTTTGTTGTCTTCTTTGACTCATCTCACTTTTTCATTTCCCACATTTTTTTTAGTTCAGTCTCCTATTTGATCTCCCTAAAGCCAGTCTTGTTCACTTTAACGTAGTTTGCAATGTTAAATTGGTATGTTTCTTTTTTAAAAAGCAATCATTTTATTTTCCAGATGAAAACTTTTAGTAAGCTCTAGTTACTTCCAGTGAAAAGCCCTTTAACTTGCCCAGCCTCATTTCACCTTTCTGATAGACCTTTTGCCAGTCCCTCCTAAACATATTTGGCTTGAAAATATGCCAATGACTCTCTTACTTTTTGGCCTTTTCAAAGGCTATTTCTTCAATCCACCCTTCAACCTTGGCCAAACTATCTTCATAGTTTAGAGATTTAGTTATTAATTCCTCTCTTTAGTATTCTATACTTTAAGAATGATTACATCCCTCCCCCACCCCCTCCAAAAAAACCCTCATATGATTACTTGGACTTTGTGGCATTGATTTCCGTAAAAACTTTGTCCTTTTTATACTTCCATGTTCACTTTCTAGTAGTTGGTGCTTTTTTAGCTTACTTTAAACCATTATAGTTCCATGAGAATGATGAGGAAATTAAGTGCCATCCCTGCTATCTAATTTCTGTTCTTGCTGTTTTGAAATGTACTTTTCCCAATCATTCTGACTTCTGCACCTGCTGCCTATCTAGTAAATACATGTATACATCAAGACAATTTTAAACTGATTAAGATCTTTCTCTCCAATGAATAAGTTAGGCCATTTTCAAGAAATGACAGTGATAAACATAAACAGAATGTACCCCCCTCAGTGAATCATGCAAGCGGCGTGCTGCTGTGTTTCTGCCTCGCTCAACATCAAGTTGACAGCGCACACTTGCTGTCAGCCAACACCTATTAATGGAAAAACGGCTCTCTTTTTGTTTCTGGAAAAGCAATCGGTGACAAATGAATAAAGCAAATGATTTTCCATTAAAATGTATCTTATGATGACCCTAAAGTTGCTACCTCAGCATATAAATGGACCCACAATTTTATTTTTTAAAATCATAGAGCACCTCCTTATCATTCCTGTTGCTCACTTCACCCATATTCTCTTTTATCACCAATAGCAAAGTCTTTTGTGCTTATCAAATATCCATATCAGCCTAGTCTCTATCCTAATGTGTCATTTCTTTTAACTTGGTAGAATGTAGCCCTCCAAAACAGTGTTTTCTTATTTATAGTGATAATAATCACGTAACAAATCTATTTAGCCACCATAGTAATGTAGAGAATCCTCATTTATCACTTACATTTTCTCCTTTCCTTATTTTAAAATGATTTTTAAAAGTTCACATGAAATACAGAATGCATTTCAGCCATTCTAATTTAGGAAAAATGTGATTATGCATATTGCTTTCAAATTAACACTGACCAGTGGTTAATTGCAATATAAAATTCCTTTATAAATTCTATCAGTTGGAATCACAGATGCAATTTAAAAAAGCAAATATTTTCTCCAGAAAAGTGTGTGATGTCTTATTTTGTTTGAAAGGTGAGAAAAACAATGCTACTGAATTTATATTTTTAAACTGGAGATCTAATTCTCCAATGCATATACTCTCAAAATAATTATCATTATCATTACTAAAGTAATTATCACTACTAAAAAGCTACAACAAACATAAGATTATACTGGAATAAATGTGTTCTTTCCCAGAGATAACAAGAAAGTTACTAATCAGTAGAAGGAGGCTTCTATGACAAAGCAAAAGGGCTTTCAGATCGATGAAAATTGACTATAACTGTTGGACAAAGAACACTTGAGAAAGCAATAACGAATTCCAGTATATGGTACAAGTCAGTGTGGGATGAAACTCAAGGAAGGCAAACTTAACTTGCTTCATGGAGAAATAAAAGGTATTCAGAATATGGATGCTGTCTAACATCATAAAATGATGTCACATTGAAAAACATGGCATCCCACTTATTTAGAAAAATTCTTGTGAGAATTTTTTTTTTTCATACAGAGTCTCACTCTATTACCCAGGCTGGAATACAGTGGTGTGATCATAGTTCACTACCGTCTCTAACACCTGGCTCAAGCAATCCTCCTGCTTCAGCCTCCCAAGTAGCTGGGACTGCAGGCCCACACCACCATGCCTGGCTAATTTTTCTTAATTTTGTAGAGATGGGGTCACACTGTGTTGCCCAGGCTGGTCTTGGACTCCTGAGCTCAAATAAGCCTCTCACCTCAGCCTCCCAAAGAGCTGAGATTATAGGCATGAGCTATCATGCCCAGCCGAGAAAACTTTAAAAATTCAAAACAATACATTATTTAATGTTAATATTATTATGCACTTTCTCATGTCACTGAAGAAAAAAAAAACTATAGTGAAAGTTTACATTGATAAAGCAGAGTAGACACACACTATTAATTCAGAGTGTTTTTAATAAGAATTTTTATCACTATTATTTTTAATATACATAGCTTTTTGATCTATATTTTTCTCTAGTTAAAACCCTTTCTTTTTATGTTCAAAATTAGAATTATCAATGAATTTTTCACAGTCCATGTCTACAGTTTTATGCATCTCGATAATTTTTCTCAAACTGTAGTAACTTCAACTAATACGAGTATGCTGAACCTGCTTTTAATAAACTCATCAATGATGACTGGCTGCCTATTCAGTGGACCTATCTCATTCAGTGTAAATGTTCAAAACATTTAACATTATTAATTTATTTTTATTTTGATTCTAATTATACTTGTAATTATTTCTATAACATTTGTCTTTTTGATTTATAGGACTCATATGTATATATAAGATATAAATATATATGTGTGTGTTTAAGTGTGTATATATATGAGAATCACTTATTTTCCTATTTGATTGTAAACATTCATGGAGCATGCAGTCCAGTTCTTCTCCATGTTTTATTTAATAACTTTTACATGTTGGTAACACAATATTTGATGAATGAACAAATTAATGTTCAGTTACCATAAAATATATATTTATATAGTTATCTCTCTCTATATACACACAACTATGTGTGTATATACATACATATATATACCTATAGATGTATACATTAGCCTTCTCCAGTTAAAAAAGAATGCTTTTCTCCCCCCGCATTACTCATTCCCTAAGGGCTTTAATCTAATGGATATACTCAATCTATCTAAATGTAGAATAAGTTTAGTATAGAATTTCACTGTTTTTTATTTGAACAAACATTTATGTGTCTATTTGCATTAGGCCATGTTCTAGAGACTGGCATGTAGCCATTCACAATCTGTTCCCATGGCACTTATATTCTGCTGAGGCTCAGAAAATGGTATCCCAAAATAAAGGCCTCAGAAACAGTCTCAGAAGCAAAAGTTTCTCTCTGCCCTTCTCCTGCCCTTCTGTCTCTCACCCTCATTCTACTCAGAAGTTAGCCATAGAAACAGCCCAGGCACAGAAAGTGAAATATTGCATGTTCTCACTCATAAGTGGGTGCTAAAAAATGTGTACACATGGATGTAGAGAGTGGAATGATAGACAGTGGAGACTCAGAAGAATGAGGGGGTAGAGGTGTGTGGATGATGAGAAGTTAAAGAATACAACGTACATTATTCAGGTAATGGATACTCTAAAAGCCCTGACTTGACTGCTACACAATCTATGCATGTAACAAAATTGCACATTTACGCCATAAATTTGCTCAAATAAAAGAAAGAAAAAAAATAGAATCTTTCCTCCCCAAGGCAAGTTACAGAAACCAAAATCCTTTTTCCCTAAAGCCAGCCATGAAATCTAAAAATATTACTGTAACTCCTGCTTTTCTGTGTAAAAACAGGCCACAAAGAAATTATCTGACCTACCTCATTTGATTTTAGTCAGAAGACCCTTATTCCAAAAAAGGTCCTTCTGCATACCTGGGAAGAAGGAATGCTACACAGAGAGACAAAGAACCATCTGGACAGGCCTTGCTGGGTTTCCCCACTCAGAATATTAGCATTAGATCTGACATCTTTTGGGCGATCATATTTCTACATGGATGTCCATATTTATTGAATTTAAGCATCAAAATGGACAATTTCTCCCATTCTGCAGGTTGTCTGTTTGCTCTATTGATAATTTCCTTTGCAGTGCAGAAGGTTTTCTTTTGTTTTTGTTTTTGTTTTAATTCCATTAAGTCTCTGTTATTTATTTTTATTGTTGCTTCATTTACCTTTGGGCTCTTAGTCATAAATTATTTACCTAGGCTGATGACTAGAAGAGTTTTTCCTACATTTTCCTCTAGAATATTGTTTCATGCCTTACATTTAAGTCTTTTATCCACCCTGGATTAATTTTTGAAGATAGTGAAAGATAGGGGTCTTGCTTCATTCTTCTCTATGTGGCTATACAGTTTTCCTGGCACCATTTACTGAATAGGGCTTCTTTTCCCCAGTGTATGTTGTTGTTTGCTTTGTCAAAGATCAGTTGTAGGTAGCCAGTTTTAGATCTGGGTACTCTGTTCTGTTCCATTGGTCTGTGTCTCTATTTTTGTACCAATACCATGTTGCTTTGGTTACTATAAACTTGTAGTAAAGTTTGAAGTCTGGTAATGTGATGTCTCCAGATTTTTGCTTTTTGCTTAAGATTGCTTAAACTATTTAGGCTATTTCTTGTTCCAGATGAAGTATAGAATTATTTTTTTTTCTAGATCTGTGAAATACGATGTCCAATAAAGGGCTCATATTCAGAATCTACAAGGAACTCAAATCAGCAAGAAAAGGACAAACAACCCCATTATAAAGGGGGCAAAGAACATGAACAGAAGTTTTTCAAAACAAGGTGGACAAATGGCCAATAAGCATACAAAGAATGCTCAACATCACTAGTCATCAGGGAAATGTAAATTAAAACCTCCTCACCTCTATCAGAATGCTATCATTAAAAAGTCAAAAAAACAATAGATGTCGGTGTGGATGCAAAGATAAAGGAATCCTTATACACTGTTAATGGGACAGCAAATTAGTAATCTCTATGGAAAACACTTTGGAAATTCATTGACAAACTAAAAGTTGACCTGCTATTCTGCTTACTGATAAACTACTGGGTATCTACCCACAGGAAAATAAGTCATTTTACCAAAAGAAACCTGCACTTGAATATTTATTTCAGCACAATTTATAATTGCAAAGATGTAGAATCAACCTAAGTGCCCATCAATTTATAAGTGGAATAACAAAAGGTGACATACACACACATACACACACACACACACACACCATGGAGTACTACTCAGCCATAAAAAGAAAAGATTTAATGTCTTTTGCAGCAATATGGATGGAACTGAAGACCATTATACTAAGTGAAGTATCTCAGGAAAAGAAAAAACAAACACTGCATGTACTCTCTAGTAAGTTGGAACTAATAGGCACACAGGGACACAGGGACACAGAGGGAACTAAAAGTCATTGGAAATCAAGAAGAGGGGAGTAGGGAGGAGGGTAAAAACCTACTTAACAGATACAATGAGCATTATTCTCATGATGGGCACACTAATAGCCCTGATTCAAGCAGTATAGAATCTATTCATGGAGCAAAAACATTTGTACCCCTTTAATATTTTGAAATAAAAAAATAGATAATTTCTCCTGTATCATTGAGTCTTCATTCTAAAAGCTCCTGTGTCATATAAAACTATGATCAAATAAATTTGATGCCTTTTCTCCTATTAATGTGCCCTTTTTTTTCAGTTGATTTTCAGTGAACCTTCAGAGGGCAAAGAGAAGGTTTTTCCTTCACTCTACAATTCCATTATAGAGATAAATAATTTTAATTAAAACAAATTTTGAGGTTCTTTTAATTAATGGGATAAACTAACATTTTTAAAGGACTATGAAGTAAAGATTTACCGGGATTGTCAGGGAAGTCGTATTTGAGGGAAACTCTGTGTTAATATTGGTTTGTTTTTCAGTTTAATCTAAGGTATTCTATAATAACAACAACCCAAAACCTGCATGACTTAAAACAATAGTTAATTTATCCTTCACATCATAGGTGATATAGACCTTTAAACCTAATATAATCAAAGTCTTAGGAGACTTTTTTTTTAAATAGATATTTTCAAGTAGATTCTATAATTATATGAAGATGCAGAGGGTTTACAATTGTCAAAACAAATGTGAAGAAGAACAATAGTAAATGGCTAACCCGAAGCCATTTCTAAAGATTTTTATCAACCTACAATTAATAAAGTGTGATATTGCCATAAATATAGATGAAAAGATCCATGAAACAGGAAAAAAAATGCAAAAAGTGAGCACACATGTTTGGAAACAGAATGGCTTGAACTGACTTTTAATAATAGGTGCTGAGGCCAAGGGGCAGAACAACATTGCCAAACAGAAACTGCCAGCGATCGCCTTTCCACACAAACACCAAATTCAACAACTATCCTTGCAAGCAAGCACCTTCAGAAGAACTAAGAATCAGGCAAGTGATTGTAATACCTGGTTTTAACATTATGTCAAAGAAAGAGATGCTGAAGAAGGCAGCAAAGACAGTCTTGCATTCCCTATGCCACCCCTGCCCCTTCCACTGGCAGTGCTGTATCAGGACACCAAGTGGAGTGAGAATCTGGTTGCCTGGGGACAGAGGGAGAGTGAAGTGATTGTGGGGCTTTGCATTGGAACTCAGGGCCCCTCTGCCACAGGGGAACACAGCACAGGACAGAATTCTGCTCGTGCCCACAGAGGAAGCATTTTGACCAGCCTGGTCAGAGAGAAACGTTCTGCCCAGAATCCCAAGTCCTGGCTAGCTCCACCACTGGCTGACATAAAGCAGCATGGGTCCTGGACTAAATTCATAGAGGCAGTCAAGACACAAAGGCTGCAGGCCTTGGGCAATTCCTATGATTGTGCTGACTCAGAACCAGTGGACTTGACGTGCACATAATGCAGGGAGACACCAATGATGGTTCAACCACTATGGAAAACAGTCCAGAGGTTCCTCAAATAACTAAAAACAGAAATACCACATGACCCAGCAATCCCACTGCTGGGTGTATATACAAAGGAGGAGAATTCAGGATACCAAAAAGGTATCTGCACTGCCATGTTTCTTCCAGGACTATTCTCAATAGCCAAGATTTGAAATCAACTTAAGTGTCCATCAACAGATAGCTGGATAAAGAAATTGTGGTATATATACACAGTGGAATATTATATAGCCACAATAAAGAATGAAATCCTGCCATTTGCAACAACATTGATGAAATTGGAGAACAGTATGTCAAATGAAACAAGCCAACCACAGAAAGACAAGTCTTGAATGTTCTCACTCACAAGTGGGAGCTAATATTAAAAACAATTGATCTCAAGGAGACAGAGAGCAGAATGATTGTTACCAGAGGCTGAGAAGGGTAGCAGGGAAAGAGAGATAAAGTGAGGATGCTTAATGGGTAAAAAAAAATGTAGGTAGATAGGTAGATAGGGTGAACAATATTTGATAGCATAACAAAGTGACTATAATCAACAATAAGTTAGGATATACTTTAAAATAACTGAAAGTGTGGAACTGGAATATTTCTAACACAAAGAAATGATAAATGCCTAAGGTGATGGATACACCAATCACCCGTATTTGATTAATTCACATTGTATGCCTGTATCAAAATATCACATGTACTTTCTAAAGATATACAATTATTGTGTACCATAATAATTAAAAATAAAAAAATAGGTGCTAAGGTAATTCCATAACAAAGAAAAATCTTTTAATCAAATGGGATGAGAAAACACATAAAACAAAGAAAATTACTCACAAACTTCTTCTCATAGTCCAAACCCTGTAAGATATTACTACCAAATAGATTTTAGACCTAAAAATAAATGTCATGATATAAATCTTTCAGAAGAAAACATAGAAAAGTATACTCATCCAAAACAGTATTAGGATCTGTCTATTTCACTATATCTAATTTAAGTTTAATAGATGTAAGGTTAGAAAAAGACAATTCACAGAACCGTCATCAATAATGTTAATATAAACAACATTATATTCTTGTTGAATCAAGTACAGTGCTTAGCAAAAGCACACACACAAAAAAATAAGACACTGTGTTTACAGATAGCAATCAAATCCTATATGAATACATAATATGGAAGTGGCACAGTAATCACATCACTGTATGATGAGGACTGAAGTAAAGGTACAGCACAGACACTATAGAATTATAGAAAAAAAGGCCTGAACTTTTGAAGGATTGAGAGAGGAAAATAAATGCTTTATAGCATAAATATTCCTTAAGCCTCCAAATATTTTAGATTTAACAGTATGTTTAATTGTCATTTTTATTGTTATCATATAGAGAAATAGACACTCACTGGATTAAAAAATATAGTTAGATATTTGATTCAGTTTGTCATATTTTTCTTTATAAAAAGAAGTGTTTAATATAGAAATGTTTGAATTAAAATGCATTGCAGACTCAATGTTATTTTAACACATATTACTACACTTTGATTCCATTTGTGGATGAATTCGAGTATATATTTGAACAGCTGTTAGTTTAAATAAATGTACTTATTTTTTTTTTACTAGACTTTAATTTTATGTAATGCTTAAACTCTTTTAGAGTTTGTGTTTAACTAAGCGAAAGGCAAATTGCCTAAAAATATATAACTAGTGTTGCTGTACCTTGTATATTTATTTTCCTTAAGTTCAACATTTTTAATAAAAGTAGTTATTTAAAAGTATAAGTAAAAATAAAAGAAATACTTGAGAAAAATTATTAGAAAAGACTGTTAGTCTGAAGATAGTCACTCTGTTATTTGACTCCCATGGCACTTAGATATACCTGCATAACATTTGTCATTCTGCTCTTTATAACTGATCATCATTCGCATGTATTTTCTTTCATAATTGTGTTTTGAGTTCCTGAAGTGAAGGTGCTGTCCATGTCCTTTAACTCTTCTCATGATCTTTCACCAAATATCACTCTAATAATGATGACATTTTAAAAACCCAGGTAAAATAGCATATCATAACTTAGTAGAAACTTTAGGTTAAAGTTGATATTCAGCTATCATATGCAGTCATCACCAAATTGGGAATAAAGTTTTCTACTTTAAGATATGTTATTCCTTGAATTTCTTGTGTTTAGAATTTTTATACATAACAGTGTATAATATCAATGGTAACTAGTGATGTTATTTCTCTTTTAATAATTATAATTATTAACTAATTATAATTAGTTTAGATAACAATTCTCCTACAGGAACATTAACTAATCAATAATTTCTAGAATAGAATATATGTTTCTGTAGCCAGAGTCTGTAAAGATGGTAATAATCCAGTATATATCTTGAATTTCTAACCCACTACATAACAATTGCTTTATATAGTTATATTGTTAAAAGAGTAGTAGACATTTTAGAGAATAAAATTAAAGCATGGACTATTTGGAGAACATTTATTTCTAAACGTTTAGTTGTAATTAATTTGTAATTGCTCAAAGATGTGTAGAACACCTATAGCATATGTTACCATTTTCCATTGCAAAAAAAGCTCTATAATCATAATGTTATAAAATATAATATTGTGTTATGTCACTCCAGAAGCAAGTGGGGGAGAGTATGTTTATATTTGTATTCACAGGGAAAAAAAAAAAAAACATGAGTAGCTCATATAATTATACAATTTGTATTTATATGTAATATATAAATATATATATTTCTATCTATATATGTGTGTATATTTACATATATTTACATGAATATGACTAAAAATACAATAAAACCAGATAGAAAATACAAAAATTCATGAGAGAAAATTAATGAACTATATTATAGACAATAAAATAAAAATAATATCTTATAATTAAAGAGATACATATGATAATTTATATAAATTTTTTATAATTTCAAAAATTAAAAAACTAAAATAATTCATGACCAGCACATATACACCGCATGCAGTGTTAAAGGTAGTTCTTCAGTGTTTACTCTGCATTGATTAAAACTTGTTGAAAATGATAACCACTACAGTGTCCTTAAAAAGGTTATTTCCAATATGCTTAACCATTTCTCTTCAGTCTTCAATTCTAAAAGAGACCAAAAGGTTATTGCCTTTACTTAGAATCACCTTACTTCATCTGACTTTAATACAGCCTTTGTCTCCTGTTCTTCATATTTCTCTTTTCTCAAATTTCTTTTTTTTCTTCCCTGTGAATTTATTATTTTATGGAAATCTTATATACTTTGATTGTTGTATCTCTTGTCTTTCCCTTAACATTCTCTCTGGCCCTTCCAGCAAAACCATGTTTAGGTTCCACAGGCCACAATACTAATCACTCTCTTGCTGCGCTTTTTTTTTCTTTGACATTTACCTGGATACATTAGGGAACTTATCAATGTGTCTGTTGAGTGGCATTAAATACATTCATACTTTTGTATAGTCTCATGTCTATTTGGCTTTCTCAATCATAATATTTTTGCTAAATATTCAGTTCTCTGTGAGGATCATTCTAACCACCCTATTTACTATTGTATCCCACTGTCATAGTTCTTTTACATGAAAAATCTCCTTAGAAACAATCTTTTTCTTCCATCCTTACCATTCACAACCTTCTAACACACAATACAATTTGCTTATTTGTTTTTATTTTTTGTTTATTTTGGTTCCTTCCTGCCAACTGTAAACTCCATGAAGGCAAGGATCAGTGTTTTGCATGCTGACATGTGGCAAAAACTTAGAAAAGTACCTTGCGCATAGTAAGCGCTCAATATATGTGTGTGTTAATAAATAATTAATTGGAAGAATGAATACAGGAATCTCTGTGTAGTCAGTGGGACACAGATAAAGACATTGACTTTAAGTAAATTTTGGCTGGGCTACAGTTCGATCCAGGATAATACAAGAGGCAGTTCACCATTTTTTTTTTTTTTTTATGGGAGTAACATTTATCTGGTGTTAGACAGGTGGGAGGTGGGAGGAGGGGATGGGTAAATCTATACCTAACAGGAAATTTGAAATAAAAATTGGCTGGGACCTGGCATCAGAGCCGGTGCTAGATATAGTAATATCTAATACCCATTAGATATTACTACTGTTTTTTGTTGATTCTTTTCTGGGTGAATTTTTGCAGCAAGTGGCTTTAAGTTCATAGGGGAAGATGATGAGATGGCTAGTCTGGCTTCCCTTGGTGTTTTGTAAAGCACCCCATGACCTAATATTATAACTCTCCATCAACAATATAGAGTTCAGAGTCCCTGCAGTTTCTTTGAGATGAATTTCTCGCACCTACAAAGAATCTTTTCCTGAACTTTTTAGGATTGCACATTTTTACGCTTAATTATTCACCAGTCACTTTCTATTCTTTTTATATTCAGTTTCCAAGGAATTTCTTAATTATTTTGCTACTTATTGCACACTTGCCATTTCCCTGCTGTCTTATGGATTTATTGGAGTTTTTTTAATAGCTATTTTTAACTAATTCAGGTTGAAGGGCAGATAAACTCATGCAATCATGCATGCCATGTGAACTGGAAGACGCTGAGAGTTCAATTTCATTATAAGTGGTATAAAAACCAGTAAGCTCATAGGGCATTGCATATAGGCCAAATAGATGATATGGCTCACAGAGAATGTTACAATTATTTCTTTAAGTCTATGTAAAATTATGCTATTAATAAGAAAATTGAGACATATTCTAGAGTGTTAATACATTTATAGAAGCAGTGTGTGTGTGTGTGTTTGTGTGATTATGTACACTAATCAATGAAATTCTCATTATGATGTGATCTTAATTTTTTTGACAGTAAAAAGTAGTTTTCATATTAAAAGTAAGTAGAGAACCAATAGATTTTTTAATTTCTATAAACATAAAATTTGCTACATTTACTAAACATGTGATACAAAGAACTGAAGCAATTTACTTTACATCTTTTTCAATAAAAATTAAAACTAATTCAGAGAAAAAATTTTGAATTATAAGAACATAATAAGTTTGAGTATAATATTTTACTATACTACAGGCTATACTATTTTACTATACTATATTTTACTATACTACAGGTTTGAGTATAATATTGTACTATACTACAGGTATAGTTTCAGAAATATGTATATATATGTGTGTATTTCATATATTTATATGAAAGAAATGTCAAAAAAGAAAAAAGGGGATTAAGAAGTAGTAGAGAGTAACAGTATTTGATCAATTAATTTTCTAGCCCTGTAGAATATAAAATAGGAAATTCACGCAATAGTGAAATACAAAACTGATCATATATATTTAAAACTTGAAGGACACATTTTAAAAATAATGTTTTTTTCTAGTTTATGCTTCATAAGAAATTATAGTTATTTGTTTGAATGGAGAGATTATTATAAAGGCAAAATAATTGAACCAGATTCATTTCATGTTAGTGTAAATCTTTTTTCCTTTTATATAGCTCAGGATGCTTCATAAAGCTCCCTCTAAAGCATCTTATTTCACCTGATATTGTTTTCATTTTTCAAGTACATGTATTCTAGAGAATGATGTTTGAATTAGTTTGTATCAATAATATACTGAGGTAATGATATAACTTCTGACAAAATGTTTTAAGCATGATAAATGTTCATTAGCTTAGGTAATTTAGATTTTTTTGACAGAGTCCTAATTTTTAAATTTAATTTTAATGATGTTATTTACATTTAGGGAAGTTTTTGGTTGCTGGAAGCAGAAAATCTCCCCAAATTTTCTCTCAGGCAAAAATATTTTTTGAGGGGACCTCTGACAAATGATTATTTAGCATTTGTTTAAACATGATTTAAAAATATTCCTTCATCTAATATTTATTAAGTGATATTTTTAGTGTGAAACTGTGCTAGCTAGAAATTCAAAGTTCAATAGGAGTATTATTTTTAAGCAGTTTACTGTGTGGCAACAAACACAAATTAATTAGAGCATTATTTTTCTGTGAATCACATATAATAGTTGAACTTACCAGTCAAAATTAAACTCTTTGCTGATGCATATGAAGCACACTATAAAAAGAGGGCAAACGTATGCTAAACCTATTAAAACCTGGGAAGAAGTTTTTTTAAAAAATCCAGTTGCCGGAAACTATGAGTGTAACTTTCAGCTTGTTTAGCCAGAAAGTTAGCCAAACAGAATACATGCCTAAGAGACTGAGGTTATAATATTCATGGAGGATTATCCCTTAAAGTCTTAGTCCCCTTTAATTGAAGAAAAATTAGATATGGATTGCTACCCAAAAATTTACCATAAGCTCAAGGAAGTTCCAATATTTCTTTAACAGTAAAGATGAAATAAAGACATTCTGTGATATACAAAATCCAAGAAGTTTTACTATCCATGCACTCTCTGAAGGAATAACTAAAAGATTAACTGAAGCATAAAGTGTAATTTTAAACAGAAACAAAGAAATGGTAAGATGTAAGAAACAATGGTAAGAAAATAAAATGATGGAATACATTAATACATTTAAGGAAGTATTGAAAAGATATAATAAGTAGAAATAAAAGCAGTACTGAACTGATAAATTTCAAGTGTTTAAAAACATTGTGGAATTTAAGTGGCAGACAATAACAATAGCAATTAAAGTAAGCAGGGAGTTTTCAAAAAGGATAGAGAAATCTATGATTTATGTCTTATTAAGAAAAAAATATGGATTAGCTTTATGCTTTGCAAGAGAATTATGGATTATGCAAACTAAAGTTCTAGAATTGGTACTAAAGATAAGAAACACAATGTAGACAAAAATGAAAAAAGGGGACTCTGTTTAAAAAAGACAAAATACTGTAACTATCAAGATTTATAAACAAATTTATGCTGGCCTATTCGATGAAGTGAAGTGTGTCTTTAAAGCAATACCTCATTGGATGATATGCAGAGCTAGTATTTTGATATTTTTTTCCCTTTTGATTTTTCTGTTTTATAAATGATACGAAAGATGCAGAAAAAAATAATGTTATTGAGCAATTTATAATTAAAAAACCTTGACCAAGAGTCAGGAAATTGGACTGTGTAAGACAGAACTATCTTATATCTGCCTGTGACAGCTCTGTGATTATCTCTAGAGATACCTGGTAGCCTGCTACTGACCCTTGGCCAAGATAAGGATGAGTTATGTTGCTAGTGATTAATACTATGCTGTTTAAAGTTTGCAGCTCCCCTGGAGGTACTTTGGGGCTAGATTGTCTGTATTGTTTTTGAGATATATACTGAAGATAGATTGTGAATACCCAAGTACGAGTCAGCAGTATTCATTGTCTGAATTATCGGTGTAGTCCCCACAAAAATTCTCCTGTCTCTGTCGTTGCCTTGCTTTATTCTTTTTTAAGCATAGCAGCCAATGTGTCATGAAATAAGACTCTTCTGCTCAAAACCCTCCAGTGGCTTCCCACGTCACTCAGAGAAAAATTAGATCTTTACAAAATGCCTGCAAAGGCTCTATGTAATCTGCCTCTAGTTTCCTCTTTTACTTCAACTCCCACTCTCCTGATTGTGCATGCTCTGCTGGCCACACTGGCTTCCTCACAGCGTATGGAAAAATCTGGGGTACTCCACTTCAATGTACTTAAACTTATTCTTGCATCAGCCTGGGATATTCTTCTCCAGACAAAAAGCACCCCTTTTCACTTCCTCATATCTTTATTTGCTTTTTGCAAATAATGTCTTTCTGGCCATTGGACCTAAAGCAACAACTGCATCTCACTCCAACAGCATACAGTTTTTTTTCTCTTTTATTATTTTTCATGGTATTATCATTACCTAGTTTGATATATATTTATTTAACTTATTTATTTTGTTTCCTCCAGGTATACTAGAAAATTTGTTCTTTTTATTAACTGTTATTCCACCAGTGGTTAGAACAGTGTCTTGAACACTGTAGGAGTGTAGGATAGGCTTGAACTACAGCTGGATTGGATATCTTTGAAGTCTTTTGGATGTCTGGGTTTCATTCTTGGCCAAGATAAGAGTGGTAGACTTTATGATACCCAGTAAAGTTGACACATGCAATTAACCATCACAATATGTTGTAAAGTTTGAAACACTATGGAACTATTTGTTTACTGATGGTTTTTAATTGGCATACCTGTTAGACAACATGAATTCATCATATGACCAAAGGGGAATAAAAATCCCCACCCAATACTTTCCTTTGAGATTTTCCAAAGTCAATGTTCTTTGTATAGATCTTGGTGGTCAATGTCACGTAAAGACACCAGAAATTTATGATTGACTTATTTCTGAAAATTCCCTCAATGTTTGTCTGCACTTTCTTGCTCTTTTTGTTCCTCAACTTTTGGCTTAAAAGAAAAAAAAAATAGTGAGTATGCTCTGTGAAGCCTTGTATTTTGAATTATTCACACATCTGAAATCTTTGTGGAGGTGTTCAATAAACATTTCCTCAATGAATAAATGAATACCATTCAGTTCTGTTGTGTGCACGCCTCAGTCTGTTCAGGTTTTAATATCCAATACCATGGACTGAGTGGCTATAGACAACAGAGATTTATTTCTCAGAAGTCTGGAGGTTGAGAAGTCCAAAACCAAAGTGCTAACAGATTTGTTTTCTGGTAAGGGCCCTTTCCTCACAGACAGTGCCTTCTTGCTATGTCCTTATGTAATGGAAGGGTTGAACTAGCTCTCTGGGGTCTTTATATAAGGATGACAATCCTGTTCATGAGGGCCACACCTTATGAACTAATCACCTACCAAAGGCTCCACCTCCAAATCCCATCACCTTGGGAATTAGGATTTCAATATATGAATTTTAGGGGTACACAAATATTTAAACCCTGGAAATGTGTATTAAGAGTCTTAAATATTTCATAGCAGAATAATCCATAGTATGAATTCATCAGGATTATTTAACCATTCTCTTTGTATGTATCTTAAATTCCTTTGAATAATATTGCTTAGAGTAGCTAAATTTAAAATCCTTGTCAAATAAGGATAGAAGCAAGAGCACCATGGAGACATGACTTCTAATTATGTCACAGCTTGATTAAACCTCAGTCACTGGAACAATTGCTAGTTTTTCCCTGTAGACAGGGCAAACCAAGAGCAACAGGCAGGCAGAATGATTAACATAAAAACAAATATATGCACATTGCATCAGTTTTCCCCTAACACTAACTTCCCAGAATAGATCAGTTCTGGGTTTCAGAGCAAAAGACAAAGTAAGAACATCCATTAAGAAACTCAAAAATAAAAACTTTATTTTTTCTGTTATTTTTTTCTTTTTTATCTTACATTGCCAATGAATATTCCTATCCTCCTCCACAAATTTACATTATGTTGTTTATTAATTTCATTGCATTATGATCTGAAGATACCATGATTTTTTCTTTATGAGATTTACTTTTCCATGCTTTGTGGGTAATTTTTGCTACATATGTTGGGAAATAATGTGTGTGTTCTACTCTGGAAAACATCTAATATCTAGCTGTATAGCCCCAGTATTGCTAATCATATGAAAATGATGAATGATTTCACTTATGAAATCCTAATTCCTTTTGCTTTTATTTTGCCTTATCTTGACTGTTAATTGTCAATAAATTTATGCTAATCCCTCCATTATGGGATTGTTAATACATCTATCTTCCTTTGTTTCTCAGTATTTACTCATGTAAACTTAAAAGCCTAATTAAATACATAATATTCATGGCTTAAATCTTTTGCCTCATTACAATTATGAAATATATCTGTAAATCAGGCCTATTGTTATTTATGTTTTTTTATGTTTACCAATATACTTATTTACATTCTGAGCATTTGTCTTTTATCTATTTTTATTAATTTTCAAATATTAATATGTGTGATGATAAATTTTTAATAAACTCAAATCTATAGTATAATTTATATTAAAAATATAGTTCATGTTTAAAAACCAGGTAATATGGAATATAGTACATAGAGTCATATTTGTGGAGGCAATATGATTACACTATGGGAACATACAGAATTGAGGCCAACTGGGACTGAAGGAGATTTAAATCTCTGAGTCTGATTCCATGATTATTCCAGATTATGTGGTTGTATGATGAGACAGTATATGGCCTATATTTGTAAGTATGCATTTTTTGTTTAATCTGACTCTATTTTGCTGCTAAATGTTGTAATTAAGTTTTCATGATTCATCTATCTTTATATCATTATAGATGAAAAATTCTTCTTGCATACTTCATATATCCCTAGACTTACATGAAAGGGAGGATATTTTAATCATCATTACCTAAAGGGAGACATTTTTGTGGGAACTCACAAAGAGTTGCATAAATTAAGGCATTACAGATGTGTTCATTGATTTGTAAATATATTGATTTGTATATATCTATTCAAACAATACAAAAATGATGTTAGCAATGTGTTTAGAAAAAATTTATCACAGCTAGCCTTTGAAAAACAATAATAAGCTCTGCTTAAGATATTCAGGATAATCAATTAAAAACTGCTTCTGCTTTCAAAATCAGACTCATCCTCTGAAATTTTATGACCTCTAATAAGTTTCTTTCATTCTCAGACTATAAAAGTACTAATTATCACTACCATACATCACCACATGAATGGCTTTGATTGCTACAAAAAATAGAGTATGAGATTAACCTCTGATTTTTATAGCAGAGAAAAATTTCCATATGAATTGTTTTATATTAATAAAAAGAAAAATCCTTAGGCCTAAATTAATTCAGATTATAATAATTAAAATGTGTACACCTGTGCCATTCACAGAGATAAACTGCAAATTATCATTGCCTGCTTCCTTACTGAGATTATAGTTATAGTGTGTTAACTATAATTTTATAATCCCACCCAACTAAATATATTTCACAGTCATTTCCAGTGATCATAGGAATGGATAACTCATTTTTTAAAAGAGTTAAAAACTTATTGATTTCTTTGGCTACCAAGAAAACTGATATTCCTATAAATACTATAATATTCTCAAATTGTGAGGAAAAAATAAACACTTCATTTTTTTTTAATTACAGTAGTTAGAGAATATTACTATGTTAGTCAGCTCTATTGCTGTAACACAATGCCATAGATGGGGTGGCTTACACAACAGAAATTTATTTCTTACTGTTCTAGAGGCTAGAAAGTCCAAGATCAAGAAGCCAGCAGAGATTCCGTTTCTGGTGACGTTCCTTTTACTGGTTTGCAGATGTTGTTTTCTCCTTGTATCTTATGATGGAGACAGAGAGAGATTGTCTCTCTCATGTCTCTTCTTGTAAGGACATTAATCCTTTTCATGAGAGCTCCACTTCAGGACCTAATTATTCCCCCAGAGCCTGATGTCTAATAGCATCACACTGGGGATTTAGACGTAAACACTTGAAATTTGGGGAGACCCAAACATTTAGTCAATAGCAAATACAATGTTTGAAAGTTTAGTGATTCTAATAACCATATTTTTCACATTAGATCTCCTGAATAACTGAAAAGAGACTTGTACAATAATCCCAAATCTCTGGATTTGATTATTAAGGTCATTAAATATGAAATGTCCAATTTCAAATCAAACTTTAGTTTATTGTATATCAAGCAAGAAAGAGTACAATCAATCAAAGTATGCACCTAAACTATTATATTGACACAGTTTTGCCATCTTAACGATAGTTTGTTTATGCCAGCAGCAAATAAGCCTGGAGAGTGAGTGGCGATGAAATCATGAAAGGTGTTTTCCACAGCTTGTTGAGAATTGAACATTTTTCCTTGCAGGAAGTGGTCCAAAGCCTGGAATAAGTGGTAGTCAGTTGGTGCAAGGTCTTAATATGGTGGATGACAGAGAGTTTCCACATCCAGCCTCTGTAGTTTGAGCAGCATTTTTTGTGTGATGTGGTGGAGCGTTGTCTTGCAAGAAGATTGGCCTGTTTGTATTGACCAATCTTGACTGCTTAATTCCACAAGCATCCTCATCATTTTGCCAATTGGATGCAGTAGACATCTGCTGCAATTGATTGACCAGATTTCATAAAGTTTTAGTGGATAATGCCAATGCTGGACCACCAAATAGACACCATTAGATTTTTCTGATGAATATTTAGTTTTGGACTGCGTTTCAGCACTTCATCTTTATGCAATCATTGTGCTGAATGCTTGCCATTGTCAAAAGAATGCATTTGTTATCACATGTAACATACGATTTACCTTTATGTTGTGACAGCAAAGAAAGGCAAGTTTTGAGATGATTTCTCTTCTGATGCTTGTTTAATTCATGCAGTACCCATCTATCCGGCTTCTTTACCTTTCCAAGTTGTTTCAAATGGTCCAATATTGTTGGAATAGTAACATTAAACCTTGCTGCTAATTCATGCACAGAATGAGATGGGTTTGCTTCCACTATAGCTTTCAGCTCTTCATTATCCACCTTGGTCTCAGGTCACCCACATGTCTCATTTTAAAGATTAAACTCACCACAATGGGACATCTCAAACCACCGACATAATGTGCGTTCATTAGCCACATTCTTCACAAACACTGCCTTGATATTTTGAGCTGTCTGCACAACCTTGGTTTCACGATGGAACTCATATTTGAAAATACGAATTTTTGACTTATCCATGGTTTCACAAAAATTGCTCTGAAAAAAACTTGGAAAAATAATCATAAGCCAAACCATGTGTTTGAAAGAATAAGGATGTACCTTCCCAATAAAAATAAGACAAGAAGTGTCAAAGTGAAATGTCAGAGATATCAACTGTCAAACTTAGAACTTCAGGAAATTGGACATTTCATGCTTAATAACCTGATACAAAGACAGTACTTACATACATTTCATCTTTCTCTGTCCATTCTTTCTCCAAATTCAGACTTCTTGGCCTATGTATAGGAAAGTTAAATCTTGAGTAAAATGTTTCATATTTTTTAACTCTATCTGAAATATGAAACAGGTTTTGTCCACATGAAGAATGTGTGTGTGTTTTGTGTGAATTTCCTTGCATACCCATGAGCATGAGAGGGAACAGTTAGATTCCATGTTTCCTTCACTTACTGGCCAAATTTAATAGCCAAGTTGATGTCAACTTCTTACCAGATGCATTCATCATACTAATCATCCCCCAAAGTATATGACCGAAAGAGTAAGGGGAAAAGTAAGGCCAGAAAAACTCTGGTAGTTCTTCCTACTGCAGACTGACTCAGAACTCACACTCACCTTTTTCTGTGGAAAGTTGGTAACAAAAAGGTAAGAAAATTCTTATTAATAAAAATATACAACTTATATAGTTTAAAATAGGGCTTTGAGTAGATATGAGAAGTGCATTAAGAAACATTATTTATTTTTTCTCTTATCACTTATGTGTTGATGGATTTTCCTTTTTGCCATGGTGTACCTGTGGTCATCTCAAAGTCCTTCACTTAGTAAATACCCTTAACATCTACCATCCAAAAAAGCCTCACATGGTATAAATGTATATTATGTTTTGAACCTGTATTCCCTGTTTGGGATGTAGATGCTACATTAAAAAAATGAGAAGCTATTATTTAAAAGTGAGTAAAATATATATAAAAGTGATTTAATTATGTTTTTTTATAATAAGCAGTCACAAATAAGGGGCAAAAAATGTAGAAGCAATCCACACATCTGTAGTGAACATCTCTTTCACAAAGGTGCCAAGAACATACAATGAGAAAAGAGCAATCTCTTCAGTAAATGGTGCTGGAAAAACTGGACATCCACATACAGAAGAATGAAAGTAGACTCTTATGTCTTACTGTATACAAAAGTCAAATCAAAATTTACTAAAGATTTAAATCTAACACCTCAAACTATGAAACTACTAAAAGAAAACATTGAGTAATTAAGCAACATATAATATGGCATAGTATTATTTGAAGGTAGACTCAGATTAGTGAAATTTGTATATTGAAAACTCTAGGGAAATCATTCACATTACTTAAAGTGTACTTTTTATGCTAAGAAAGTAGATAAAACAGAATCACATAAAATGTCCAATTTAAATGAGATAAGTCAAAAAATGGAAAAAAAAAAAGAAAAATACAACAGAAAATAAAAACATGGCAGATATTAATATTGATTTAACTATATCCAACAAACAACTTTAAATCAGCAGGTCATCACTACTGATCCCAAAGGCATTAAAAATACTAAAAATATTATGAACAATT
>CAUYRT010040522.1:0-48598 GCA_963574885.1 Lepilemur ruficaudatus
AAAAAATAGAAATTATACCGTGTGTCTTCTCTGACCATAGAGGCATTTTGCCATGGCTTTAAGGCAAAAGGGAAGAAAAGACTTTTCCTAATCAGGCATGGCAGCCATGAAATCCTATGTGCAAACTGAATATCAAACAAACATTCATTTTACTGTCCAAAATGCATTATCTGAAAGATTGAATAAATAAAAAAGTCATTTATTTATTTGTTATGGTCCCAATTAATAAAATGAAAAATCTATTGGAATAAATATAGGATACTCCATTTTTATACATCTGGGAATGGATAAATGATCCACCTTAAGTTTGAGGAAAAATGAAGAATAATCTTTAAAAAGTAAAGAATCAGTCCCTTTAACACTGCTTATTGGAATTGAAAATATCAAAGCATTTCTAATTTGTGCTAAGAAAATCCTATACCAAAGAACCTATAGCAAGTACTTATAACACTGTCAGTTGAGGATTTGTTTTGATAACTTTAAGAGGGAAAAGAGAAACCAAATAAATATTTTTCACTTGGACCAGAATGTGTTAAATAGGTCAATTTCATCATTCCACAACATAAGCATATATCAAACATTCTATTGTACCCCATAAATATATAATCTATACAATTATTATTTGGCAATTAAAAATTTGTTCATTTACCCCAGCTCAACTGTGACAGATACAAACCAGGGAAGTAAATGGTGTTCACCAAGCACACACTTTCAGGTGGTAAGCATTTATGGAAATGTTGGTTCTCAGCCTTGAGCTACTGCTGTTTGGAGAGTATAGTCAGTAATGATGACCAGTCTCTGGAAAGTTCACTGATAGATTAAGTCATTGGGCTGTCATGGATTTGCATTGAAATTCCAAGCAAACTCTTTGGGACTTAAGTCAGAATCTTGTTCTACTTTACTGCGACTAGATTTCCCAATTGTGTCTGTCAATCAAAATTAAAAAGAAGAAACGTAATAACTTTAATTTCTTTCTAAATCTAGAGCCAGGACAAAACTTCTAAGTCGTTATTAACTAGCACTGTACCAAGAATACAGCTCTCAATTAGTCAATTCAGCTTTTCTTAATTATTCCCTGTGTCAAAAAATAGCCTGCCTGCCACTCATAAAGTCATTAGCTGGAGAAAAAAGTGGATTCGATTTTGATTGAGAGTAGAAGAAATGGTAGGCTATTTATGAAAGAATCTTGAAAAGTGACTTTTTAAGTAGAAAAAATACAAACTCCATTTTGTTGCCCTCTCTGTTTATAGTTTTCCTCTAAAACAAACTATGTTTGTTTCAAGATGGAGCCTCAAGTTCTTAGATTTGATATGTACAAATAATTTTTCCTTGGAGGGAGAATGAGACATTTTACTTTGTCATATTACTTTGGTTTACTTGATTGGACCTGTATAATTTTAAATCAAGCTAAACTATTTTTTTCCTAACAAAAATGATAAAAAAACATTTATGCAGCTTCAGAAAAGTAAAAAAGAAAGACCTATTCATCATTTTCCTGCGAATTAAACCTAATTACACTTAAAATTGCTTTGCCTTTCTACATCTTTCAACATTTACAACCCATATGATCCTCTCAGAATCTCATGCTTTAGTTAGTAAATTCTGTTGGAATTTTAAAACAATTTTATAAGTATGCATACTTTGGAAACAGCACCAGTGTAAGGAATCTTTGAATTTTGATGAGTTGGGGGATAGGTGGGGATACAAGTCAATCATTCTGGTTTCCAAGAGTTTAAAATTTTCTCCATCATAAAAACAATGCAAACCAAAGAGATTGTCCACCAGTTTTGAAGGCAATTTGGGGATTTGAGACAGGGAAGGAAAAAGAATTCAATGAGTGATTTGTAGCACATTAATACTAATTCTTAAATGCTGTTTGTGGCTTAAAAGGGATGACAAATCACAATGAATTTAGGAAAATCTATGACAATAGGATTAGAATGTTAACAGTCACCTCTCACTGCTCTCTAGCTCTCTGAAGGCAAACCCCCTACACTTTCATTCCCCTTCTCGTACCTTTTACTTATGCTTCTTTCTGAATTACTTTTAACTTTAAAGAGAATTTAATCTTTAGTCATAATTAAAATAAAACTGGCAATCCCTCCAGGAACCTCAGATGGTTCCTTAAAGTGTGCTTACACATTTAACAATGGTCACTTTGTGGGCTGTGCTGCCCTCTGATTGTTAGGCTTGAAGCCATCGCATTCCCTTGTTCCACTCTTCTTCACACTCAAAAGGTCCCCAAAGAACCACCTTCTCAAGTGAGGAACAACGGTCCCATTAATGTGTCATAAAACCAAAATGATACATGTGTTTAATACCACTGAATGTGAGCCATAAAAATCTTATTGGGATAGTTCTTGGAATTGTGGGTCAGAGAAATCAGACGAAATGTGCCAAGTCGAGAGATGAAGACGAAAGCTAAAGAGTTCATTTTGTAAATGTATAAAATTCTCAAAGTCACTGGAGGAGAAATAAAGTTACTACATAGGTCGTCATGTGAACTTGAACTAATGTTATTCCATCATGTAGGATGGAATTATTCCAAAATATCCATTAGTTTCTTACAAAGACATTAAGTAGATGGATTCAACAATTACTTTTGCTAGATAAAGTTAGGGCAAAAGTATGAAAGATAGTTGAAAAGTTCTATTCTTTTGAATATCCAAGCAGATGAATTAGGTGATTGCCAGTAATGTCAAGCATTTTTTAAAAGAGAGGAGGGGAAAAAAAAAAAAAAAAACACCAATAATAACATGGTGAGTATTATTAAACCTCACATAAATTTGTTTTGCCATAAATATCAAGTGGCCGTGGTTGTAGAATTGTAGATGTAATCGGAAATGTTTAATTTCACTATTATTTGACCAATCACGTAGATTACTTTGTCTATACTAAGAAAATGTTTCATAAGACTGTTTCTTATATCAACAGAAAAAAGTCATCAAGGGAAAAGTTCAATATTTTTAAATTTTAACTGTTTGTTATAATGAGAAATAATGGGAGTGGGAGCTGAGTGCAGTTACATATATCAGTACATTTAGTTGAAGCACAAATTAAGTTTTTGAAAAAAATGAGACTGATAAATTCTTTTCCCCTCATCTCAATATATATTAACTGTCCTAAATCAAATTGGTTAAGGCACACAGTATTTTTTTTTTTCTTTTAAAGTGAATTATAAGGAGATCCATTCAAGAATTATCATGGCAAGATATCAGACACAACTATGTAATAATGAGCATGTGGATAAAAAAAATACACAGCATGAGACATTATTCTTCTGACCCCTAGAATTTTGTACTTTAAAATTATTATCAAAATTGAAATTATTTTTATTTGTAAAAGTACAGGTATGCCTGACTTGAGGGTCCAAAAGGCACAAGAAGTTTTCACTAAATGTGGTCCAAATAACACATGTATGCACCATTACCTGTAGTGTTTTTGAAAAACGAAGATTCCCCAGACCTGCTGATTCATATCTCAGCATGTGACCAAGAATATTCATTTTTCAGAATCTGACAATGTCGTCATTCTTATCCCTGAAATTGTATGACCACTGCAGTACCAAGTCCGGGATGTTACGAGATCTCTTTGGATACCTTAAAGGGACTCTAAGATGGTCCAGGGCACTTCACATTTATCTAAGAATTTAGGACAAGAGTCACAACCTCCAGTGCCTAAAGAGGCCAGACAGTAACTGTGAATAGGAAGAGAGAGAAATAAGGTATTACAGACAAGACAGAGCCTTCCCTGTCTAAAGACAGTAGTAGCCACTCCTTCCACTTACTACTCTCCCATGGAAATGTAGACTACTTTGTGAGATATTCTGAGGTTTTGTTTTCGTTTTTCCTTTTTTTTTTTTTTTTTTTACATGGTAGAGATACTGATGTTTATGTGAGATATCCTGATTCCTAAATGCTGATAACCAGTTTAAAATATTTTAAATGTGCAATCAACCAGCATGTAGTCAAACAAAACATATGTATGGTCAGGCTCTGACTCAAGATCAATTTGCAACATCTGATTTTGGTAAACTATCCTAAATATATTATAGACTATTCTACGCTGCCTATATATGCATACATATGTGTTGCCTTCTATGTTTACATTTATATGGCCCTGATAGAGAAGTTACCCCCTTCTCTATACTAGCAATGCTAGGTATAGGTATTTTGAAAGGGATAAATATATTGCATTTTACCTACTTATGACAAAATTACACTCTAAACAAAGAGGCAAATTAACGCAGGTTGGATGGCAACAAGTAAGACTGACACTCCGTGACAGTGACTAAATTAACCGAGAGAGAGGAGACCGATTAGCATAGAATAGGAAAATTAAACAAGAATTTCTATTACAGGTAGGACGTAAACTGGGCCAATGCTGGGAAAATTGGATATCCATATGCAGAAGAATGAACCTAGATCACCATATAAAAAAGTCAACTCTAAATGCATGAAAGAGTTAAACATGGGGCCTAAAACTATAAAACTATTTTAAGAAAGCATAGGGAAAAACAGTCCAGGACATTGGTCTAAGCAAATATTTTATGGCTAAGACCTCAAAAATGCAGGAAACAAAACCAAAAATAGATAAATGGGATTATACTAAACTAAAAAGCTTTTATAAAACAAAGGAAACAATCAACAAAGTGAAGAGGCTACCTGTCAAGTGGGAGAAAATATTTACAAAATATGTATACCTCAAGAGACTAATATACAGAATATACAAGGAAGTCAAACAACTAAACAGCAAAAATCCAAATAATCCTATTAAAAAGTGGGCAAAGGATCGAATAGACATATCTCAAAAGAAGACATATAAATGGCCAACAGATATATGAAAAATTGTTTAGTATCATTAATCATTAGGGAAATGCAAATCAAAACTACAATGAGATATCATCTTACTCCAGTTAGAACAACTATTATGAAAAACACAAAAAATAACAGATGATGGTGAGGATGTGGAAAAAGGGGAACTCATATGCTGTTGATGGGAATGTAAATTAGAGTCATTATGAAAAATAGTATGAAGATGTCTCAAAAACTAAATATAGAGCTATGATACAATCCCTCAATCCTACTATTGGGTATGTATGCAAAGAAAAGGAAATCACGATATCAAAGAGATACCTGCCTCCCCATGCTTATTGCTGAACTACTCCAGTAGCCAAAATATGGAATCAACCTAAGTGTCCATCAATGGATGAATGGATAAAGAAAATGACAGACAACACACATACACACACACACATCCTCCCCCCCACACAATAGAATATTATTCAGCCATAAAAAGAATGAAATCCTATCATTTGCAGCAACATGGGTTGAACTAGAGAACATTGTGTTAAGTGAAATAAACCAAGCACAGAAAGGTAAATATTACATGTTCTCACTCATATCTGGGAGCTACAAATGTTAATCTCACGGAGATAGAGAGTAGAATGATGGATACCAGAGGCTGGGAAGAGTGTGCATGTATAGGAGGGGGATGAAGAGAGGTAGAATAATGAATACACACATACAGTCAGATAGAAGGAATATGTTCTAATGTTCAATAGCATAGTAGGGTGACAATAGTTAACAACAATGTAGTGTAGATTTCAAAATAGAAGAGAAGGTTTGAAATGTTCCCAACACAAAGAAATGATAAACACTCTAGGTACCATATATCCTAAATACCCTGACTTGATCATTATACATTCTATACATGTAACAAATATCACATATATCCCATAAATATGTACAGATATTATGTATCAATAAAAAAATAATTTCAAGTGCTGATTAAGTTTAAAATCAAAGAATCTTATATATTATTAAGAAAGACTTTAAACTCCTTAATGAGAAAAATTTTATCAGTTAACATATACATTTTAGTTATATAGGTATTTAAAATTTTAGAAGCCTGAAAGAAGAAAATATTAGGATGAGTTGGATTTAAAAGGTGTGACATTAAAAGAGGTTGGTGGGTATAATAGATTGAGCAAAATCAAAAAGGTGATAATAAACATAAAGTGAAACCCAAGAATAGAACCAATAAAGAGTAAGTAGAAAATGTTAAACAGATTGTTTGCTTCTTTGAGCTATCATCCTATCCTTATAAGAGAAGTCCATGAAAAATAAGAACAATATGGCAAAGCAAATTTTGTTTTCTTCTTTATAATTGTGGTTGGTTACATTTTGTACTGTCCAATGGTAGTTTGAACACTACACCAAGAAAATGAGCATGGGAAGAGAAGGAAGGAATGGAGGAAGAGAACGAAAGAAAAAAGGAGAAAGTAGGGAGTGAAGAAAAAAGAAAAATAATAACCCACAGTAGGAAAGAGAGATATATATAAATATGCAAAGGGACATGCAGAAAAGGAACACTGACCAATTGATCTCATTCGTGGGTGCAGTTCAGAAACTAACGTGTATAAGCAGAGACGGGAGAATTTAGGTTAAATAATATGAAAGAACTTTGTAGTTATATAAGAATATTCAGGCTATGGATCATGCTATCAAGGGAATTTAGAGACATTCTTGGCTAGAAGACACTAATTTATTATGTGTGGATTTAAGTATAATTAAAGTCAACCCAGATACCAAACAAGGGAAACGATATGTAACTTTTAGAAATCCATTTCTTACCTGAGGACAGGGAGAGCAGCAAATGTGCAAATGCTCTACAGCCAGATTCAGCTTCCCTTTAAAAAGCTCCCACTCATCATATTACTCCCTTTTGAAAATGCTTTAAATGACTCTACATGATCCATCCAGACTTAGAAATCTGGCATTCAACATCCACAGACTAACTCTACCCTCCTGTGTCAGCCACACCTCCCCCTCCTAGACATTGGCCATCTACACTCATTAGGCAGATCTATTATTCCCTGTTCTTCAGGGTGCACAGTGTCTGCCTAGACTATACGCTTAGTCATTTTTTAATGGATTTACTGATTAAACTTCAAAATCATTTCAAACTCCACGGAATCTAAACTAATTCTAACGTTACTCCAAAAATATTCTACAAAATATTTGAACATTCTCTAACCCAATGGCTATATTATTCTCTTCTTTCATCTTCATCCTTAGCATGGTTCGCCAAAGTAGAACATTGGCTTCTGAAAGCTACTGACATAATCTTGGTTTCTTTAGTGAGAAATAAATTATTTTCTACCATTCCCACTTCAATGTAATCATAGCAGAATTGCCTTTCAAATTACAGCCACATGGAGGCTTTGAGGCTGATGAAGAGGCTCTGCCCAGGAGACAAGTTCGGGATCTACAAAATACTCCTCAGTTTCTGCTCTTTTAATTTAGACAGTAGCAATGAGGCCACGTTGAATAAACCAGTGAGCTTTCCTTCATGTTTTTCATTGCATTTTTCTTTTAGTTTCAATCCCTGTCTGAGGCTTGCTCCCACACCCTCAGCCCCTACTCTCTCTGTGTATCTTTTCTCCTTTGTTTCATACACGTATTTATTAATGGCCCCTTTGTGAGTTTTCCTGACTGTCCAAGACAAGAGTCTGAAAGAGAAACCAGAAACCTGGAGGCAGGGAAATACAGTGCCACACAATAGCTCTGGCAGATACTGCCACCTACAGGGATTATAAGAACACCACGTTTTAAGGTCATCCCCAACTCAATTTCTTGAAAGGAGAATCTCATTTACCACAAAGAGTGGGAAATTGGGCATATTTAAACTACATGCATAAGGAAGAAGCCAATTCCATCAAATCACAACCTTTAACTTAGCATATGGAATAATTATATATGTATGTATGTGTACATGTATGCAAATTAATCATTAAACAGGACCAGGAAAAACTAATAGGGCTGTAAGAAAGAAAATAAAAAACTGAGAGAGAAATATCAAGTTGTACCATTGATAATTTCTGTCATTAGAAGAACAATTTTTAAAAAAAACATTGGAAAAATCATATCTATTTTTGGTTCTATATGCTCTTGAGAAGTTTATGTAACACTATACATTGTGACAGAATATTTATTTTATATATCTTATTATATATCTACAGTCGAGGTGTCTGTAGGGTTGAAGGTTTTCTCCTATAATATCTTAAGCTAAAAATTGTATTTTAGTTATTCATAATAGAAACATCCCAGAAATGAATTATGTAAACCTAGCTTTCTTAAATAAAGGATGCTGGATATTTACTTGATAATTTAATACCATTGTTATGAATATATGGTGTCAGTTTAGAGAATAAAATAATATAAAAGCATATTTTGATATTTGCTATAAGACAAACCTTCAAATCTATAAAATTTTATCAACTTCATTTGTAAATAATTTCAAACATATAGGAAAGATGCAAAAAAAAAAAAAGCACAAAAATTCCCTCCCTCAGATTTACCTATTACTACCATTTAATATTAACATTTTCCTCAATTTCAGTTTTCTGCCTCTAAACACAAACATACACATGGAATTACTTTTTCTGAAACATTTGATGATAAATTACATACATCATGGTGCTGTACCCCTAAATATCTGTGTATTTCCTAATAAAGATATTTTCTTATATAATCACAGTTATCAACACATTTGGCCTAATCTTCAATCTGTATCTCCATTTTTGTCAGTTGACCCAGAAATATCTTTCATATCATATTTCTCCAGCACAACAGGATCCAGTCTAGCAAAGCCATGGTTTTTTAAAGGCCTTGAATCTGCTTTCTTGGGATAGGGGGAGGAAGAGGTTTTTTCTGGCTGCTTAGGGTAGAAGTGTAACTTGCCATTGTAAATAAAAGGCCACTCGTCCCTCTTGCTTGCATCTTCCTCTAACATATCCTGGACTCAGAAACTGGATAATAAATTATTTTGGAATTATGGATGCATGAGATTTAACACTCAGTATAGGAGGGAAGGAAGACCTTTTCTATGGCTACAGGGAAGACGATTTTTTTGACATGACAACTCAGGGGAATTTTTGATTACCTGCTGCTATGTCGCCTATGTGCTATGGATAGTGAGGTCTTACTACTTTATGTGCACGTAACTGAATTACATCAAGAGTCTAGGGACAACAAATAGCTGGATAGAACTACATTTATCACTTTCTCCAAACTGGCAAACACTTTTTGGGAAGTTGGAAGAATGATAATAGTAATGTCATGGAGACACAAATGGCAAAACTGATGATCAATAAGCATTAGGTAACCGAAAAGCTAGCTCTTTAAGTATGCAGAAGAGGAGAGAGAGCAAAAGGTGATACCGGCATCTATGATCATCATGATTCATGCAAAAAGTATTAACCATAATAGTAACTGTATTTCCAAGTAGATTTTCCAAACTCCTAAGACAACTTTTAAAAAACTGTAAAATTGTTTGAAGTAATGTTTCAGACATCTTAAGCCTGTGAAGAACATCTCTATATTATGTCAATTTCCTTAAAGGGAAAATTTCCTATAAGTTTTTTTTCCCTACATTCATCAAATGCTTTGGCAGTCCAATGTAAAGATGGGATTTTCAGTGGTTGCTGAGTGGATTCAACAGTGCCATAGGCTCAAATAAGAAAGCCTATAAAAAGACAGTAAAGAATATTTCAAATTACTAGGAACCCAAATGACTAAAATTTCTATTGGCTGATTTTTTTCTGACCTGTATTTTATATTTTTCTAGGCTATTTTTATTTTTAAAAAAAGAAACAAGAAAACAAGTTTCAGTTGGACTATGTCACAACATATTTATATGTTAATTATACTGTATTCTGTCTACTTTCTTATGGCTCAGCATCCATGCAATAAACAGTTACCAGTGACAGAATGGAATTCTAGGGTCCCACAGGAAAAACAATGTCAAAATGTTTGCTCAGATAATAAATACAAAAATGGTATAATTTCATATATTACTATAATTTCCAACAATGAAAATATTTTAAGTGATTGTGCTTAACCATTAATTAAATAAAATAGCACGTATCACAGTGTTTTAGATAACGAGATTCCATTATATTCACTAATCTTTTGGATAAGATTTCTTAGTGGCAAATACCAAATAGATTATGCTCTTTAGGTGATTTAGATCATAGATTATTATAACAGAAAAACATGTCATAGGACATGTCAACAGAGAGAAAAAAGGTATTTCCTTGGGCAAATAAATTAGATGCTTATCTGATAATACAGATTAAGCCAGCATGATTTTAATGGGATTTCTCAGTGTTCTATATGGCCTAGCACACTACTACCCTCCACACACGGGATTTAGTTTTCCCAGGCTTATTTGATCATGGAACACTAGTTCTTGGAGAGTAGATTACATTTTCTAAAGCTAGTGTTTTTTGGATGACAGAGAAAACTGATCTAACATAAGGGTGGATTACCCACTTTCTTCAGATCATCATATATACTAACAATACCTGGAGCCCAATCTTTCACAATGTCATTACTGAAGTTAGTAATAGAATTCTAGGTAGGAACCATAAATGAGATGTCCTAAAGAGATGTTAGAAAGAAAACTCATCCAGATCAGATTTATTGAAACTTACTCTATTAGCATTTTCCCAAATTATTCTAATTTTTGGATTCTTATATCAAAACTCCATGTAACTTAATTGCAACAACAGAAATGATGCCTAGAATTTTTTAAAAAATTCCCTTACCTAACAGTTAAAATTCATGCTAGACAAACAGACAACCAGTCTGCAAAAAATATAGGGGGTTACTAAACTGAATAAAGCCCTTGGTATGGAAAAATCATCAGGTATGTATGTATAGCTATAATTAATTATATATTTAATACATTACAATATGTTGATGTCATAAATAATAATATTATTATACAATTGAGGTTTTATATTATTATATGATTACATGTTGTGTTTGACAGCTTCTCCCAATAGAGTCAGTCCTACAGCAGCTTTTGGTGAGACTTCAATGATCCCTTATGCTGCAAAATGTTTCTCATACATTCCTATGGAACTTAGTGTTTTCTTAAATTTACTTTTGGAAATCAGTCTTAAAATACAACTACCAAAGAAAGATGCACAGCGTCTTAAATTCACACTAGATTTGAAATAAAGGACTAGATTAGATTCTTTCTTAAATCAGTTTTTATTAATCCATCCATCAAGAAATGAATTGATTATCAAAATATATTTAGTTTTATGTTATTTAGAGATAGGATTTCACTATGTTGTCCAGGCTTGAGTACAGCAGCTATTCACAGGCACAATCGTAGACAGCTCACTGCAGCCTCGAACTCCTGGCCTCAAGCGATACTCCTGCCTCAGCCTCCCAGGAGCTGGGATTATAGGGATGTGCCACTGCACCTGGTTCAAGACATATTTTTTGATTGCATACTTTTGACGAGAGCCTGCTGTCTCTCCTGAATAATCTCCTATGTGATGGGACTGAAATCTGACCTTATTTTCAAGTAAATGTTTGAGAAGGGGGAGGGCCTTGCATTTTAATAAACTTTCAGTAACAAAATGAATCTCTAGCTAGCTGGCTAGCACTTTTTCCATTGGAACAGGTGAAAGGAGTAGATACCATGTTCCATAAAATGAAAGTATAAAAGGCTTTTCAGTCATCTGGAGGATAAGCTTACATTTAGGAAATGAAATCAAAAAGGAAAAAAATGTTCTATTCTTTACTAAAAGAATTTTGAAATATAAGGTCTGCCTGGCCCTGGTCCCATTAAAAGTACAACAGCACCCTTTTTAAAATATATTCCTTTCTGACAACTTTTAATTTGATGTTACAAGTTTTTAAGTTACAATGTTTAAAATGGAGGTACTTTCAACTTGCTAGAAGTTCAACTTTCAAATTCTGTAACAGCATTATGTCTTGATATCCACTTAAAAAAAAAGTTTAGTGTTGGGGGGAGCAAAGATGTGAGGAGGAGGACAAGATACATGAATACAAAATAAAAGTGTTGACACTATCAAGTTAACAGAGAATATTTTCCTGTAAAATAAATTGGGGCAATTACATACAGTATCCTAAATATTTTAACAGAGTAAGTCATCCATTCCATTATAGTTTCTAAATAATTATTTCTCTGTCACTCAAGGTTGCCATGAAAATAAATAAGAAGAGATCCTGTCAACAACTAGGCTTTCAATTAAAACTTAAAATATTGATCAGACCAAGGCCTACTTGTAAGAAAGTAGTAGGTGCTGTAATACCTACTTCTGGTTGGTGTTGTGGTAAAGTTTTCTGGTTCATTTCCATATTATACTTTTTTCCCCACTATTAGTTATTTTTTCTCGTATGTACTTTGCTTTACTCCGTTTCTTAGTATCATAAATCTATTAGAACAGATTGTTTCTCATCCTTATACTCCTCGCACTTCATTTCCTTGACTTCCTTTTTCCCCACCGAGATCGCATATCCATTACTCCATTATGAGTCTTTCTCTTTTCTGCCAATATCTTATCGCGAGATTATTTCTCCAAAAATGCCGTCATCTCTGCAAATACAATTTTATTTTCTCCAAGTTGTCAAGAAGTTCGGACACTTTAAGATTAAATATAGAATGTCTTCCTTCTAAAATTACACTTTAGAATTACTTACCATATTGGATTTAGACAAAGTAAGTTCATTTGATTTTGCCTAGGAATATTTGGTGGAGGGATATATCTTTAAGAAATGAAACAAATTAGTGGTCAAAGGCAACTTTTTCTGCAATATGTCTTGGGAAGAGTATGCATGTGTGCAGGAAAAACTGGAATACACTGAAAAAAATATGAGATACGCTGAACTTTACTTAGCATTGTAAGATCTGTGCAAACTGTAAGTTGATTCAAATGCCTGGACTGGAGAGAAAGTAAGTCTAAGAACTGAAAAAGCTTCCATTTGTTCAATCAGTTCATAAGTGCTCTTCCTAGCACTGTGTAGCCTTTCCCATTGCTCTACATAAAAACCCCATCTAGTATGCTGATGTGAGTTATTTTACTCTTCAGGGCTATCCTTAATGTCAAGCACATAGCACAGGGCCTGATACAGTATTGAATGAATGGATATACTACAGAATGAAGGTATGTGAGAAATAAATCTAATTTTGCTATTTGTATGAACCCAAATCCTAACACCAACAGGCTATCGAGTGAAGAAAATAAAAAGAGAAAAAAAGAAAAATTACTCATTATATCTTGATTTTTCTTCTATGCTTTTACACTTACGTTAAAAAAGTTTCTATAAACAAAATTTTTATATTTCAGCTAAAAACCAACATATACAGACCAATATCTCTTTGACAAACCCTCTTTTGCTAATGCATAGTCTACACCCTTACTCCACCTCAAATTCCTTTCCTTGTGTTTTTTATGTTTTTATAGAATTTCTTGAAATTCTGTATCCCCATATTCAGGTACAGCCTTTTCCTAACCTTTGAATTTATTTCTCTTTAGAATTAATTTAGCATCTATACTCTCTCATATTAATTTTCGCTTTATTACTTCACATTGTAAACTTTTCAAACAATTTTAGATCCCACATAAAGACTGCCCTAAGAATAATTTTGTTAGTTCTATCTCATTTTGCTTCTTGTATGACAGCACAGATGCTGTCTGTTTGATGGGTACCCCATAAATATTTGGACATTTCAGATGAATGATAAAGGAACCCTCTCACATTGGGATCTTCAGGAGGTCAGAGTTTCAGCAAGAACTGCAGTTATGCAAATTTCTATTTGTTAAGATTGTAATAATTGCAAGCAACTAGCAGGAATTAGAGTGCTGATATATTCTTTCAAGTAAGTGCCTTAGAAGATTCCCAGGAAAAGCTAACTGCAAACACCATCTAGGAGACAAGTTATATGTCTTTGCATTCTGCATAGCCGCTATTCATATGGCTTGTAAGCGATATTAAATTTCAATGTTTATTGAAAAAAATAAACAAATGACCAATCACTGAATACAAAAGAATTTGTCAAAACTTTTTATGAATAGTTGATCCCCTCTAGCCACACTCCCACCAGGTACCTAGCTGGCAAAGTGGAAGCATCCAAATACCTTTTTGTAATATCTCTGGATAATTGAACATCCAGATAACTGCACTCAAAAATAAAATATTTTAGTGCATTCTATATGCATTAATAGGATCTACTGCTGGACACTTGCATCCAAAAAAAGAGCTAAAAGGGGTAAAGGAACAACAGACAGGCTATCTGGAAAAGAGGTGATTCTTTGAGCTGTTAGTAAAATTAGTGCTGTTAAACAAATTGATTGTAATATAAAGTCACAGACGGAAAAAAGAAAACTCTACCCTACATTGTCAACAGCATCCTAGTCATGCAAACTTTTCTAACCCACTTCTAAAATTAGCGGGGGGAAAGCTATTTAATTAAGTTCAGCTTTACCACAGTTAAAACAAGTTTCTTACATGAAAGAAACTTTAACCACAGGCTCTACTTCTTTCAGAAAAAGCAAATACAACACAGTTTTAACTGATCCTATGGTGTCTTTTAAAGCAATGAAAGTTTTTAGGCTTTCCTGTTGAAGCCTGTTAGAGTGATGTATGCATGCTGCTTGCCTTCTGTAAAAGAAATCCTAGCTTATAAACAGAGTCAGATGTGAAACAGATCCTGGGTTGAAGTGGGACATCGGTGAGTTAAAAATATTTCCAACTGTGTAGAGTTCTACAGGTTCTCCAGTTTTATAATTTGGGAGAATGGTGCTCGCTATCAGATGACTCTATTCCCCTTTTCATTTTAGTAATGTTTTTAAACAAGTACATACGTGCTTAATGAACAAAAGCAGTACTAATGATAATATATTAATATTAATATTTGTGAGTACTAAACTAATATATTTTTTTAAAAAGTGGTAAATTATTTGGAACATAGAGATTGTTGGGGTAATATGAGTGTGGGCTCCAGGGGCAGAGAGCTCCACCATTTATTGACTACATCTGCAGTCCCCAAGCCCTGGGCGGCGGACTGGTACCCATCTGTGGCCTGTTAGGAACCAGGCCGCACAGCAGGAGTGGGCAGGTAAGCAAGGGAAGCTTCATCTGTACTTACAGCTGCCCTCCATCGCTGGCATCCCCACCTGCTCCTCCTCTCGTCAGATCAGCGCTGGCATTAGATTCTGCATTATGGTGCATTGTATAATTATTTCATTGTATATGATAATAGAAATAAAGTGCACAATAAATGCAATGCACTCAAATCATACCAAAACCACCCCCCTTCCCAGTCCGTGGAAAAACTGTCTTCCATGAAACCAGTCCCTGGTGCCAAAAAGATTGGGGACTGCTGGACTACAAGATCTAGCAATTTACTTAACCTCTGTTTGTCTCATTTTCTTCATTTATAAATCTAAGGCTAATATTAGCTCTTAAGTCATGAAAGCATATAAGGAGCAAGTTTTTTATTCAAGCAGAGCACTTGGTATATTGCTCAATAAATGTTAGCTTGTATTAGTACTATTACACAAATACATGAAGGACAAGAAACTAAAGTCTAGTTTTTCCAATAGACAAATTGCTCACGTAATCATTCTCAACACCATTTGATTGACTTTAGTTGATTTTCTTTTCCTGAACACATGTCCAGTACTAGACATGCACCTGCTTATCCAAAGAGCCAATCAGCTTGGCATATGCCTCTCTTTCTCTTTGACTGCCACATGATTTGGAATTGCAATCAGAAAGAGTCCTGAGGCTCATGTTCACACTGTCGAAAGACAGAATGATAAAAAGTTTAATAAGATTCTCGGTAGCAATGTGTTGTCATTTGGTACGATTAAATATCAGCCATTTGAAAGCTTGGACTGCAATTATTGTCTGAGGATTCACCTGAGTCCCAAGGAATATGGTGATCCTAGGTCTGCAGAGTGCACTTACCTAGAGAAAGTACACTGACAACATCCACCTTTCTTTTAGTATGGATGTGCCAAAGGAGGGTTAAATATACAGTGTGTACAACCATCGCTGGGTTGAAAGCCTATTTGCTAAGTTCATATTAACAGCATGTTTTCCCTAAGACCATTGCATTAAGTAGTGAAAATACAGGTCTTTGAGTGATGCACAGCTTTTGTCTGCAATAGCAGAGCAGAAAGGTAGAAAGTCACTGCTACAGAAGAGGTTGTTTATTGTTTGTAAAGCATAACTTTAAAGAGATTGCTAGAGACATCAATGCCATGAATGTAAATCAGCATCATTCACTTTATGGAATCCATTTTACATTTACTAAAGCCACCTGCTTGTGAAAGGAATGAAGAGAGAACTCTAGAAATGGCTGAGCCAAAAAACAAAGGGTGGCCCTTTTGTTAAATAGTTTTACCACCCAAGAAAGTGCTGGAGAAGAAGTGGAGGTATATCTACACCAAATAGTCACGACTACTGAGAAATAACTCAGAAAACCAATCTGTATAAGTGGCAAATCAGCAAGAATATTTGTATACACAGAGAAGCAAATGATATGGGATACCACCATCTACAACAGTGGTACCAAAATAAGCTCATTTTACAGCATTTATTATGTTTCTATTCAGAGGTTTTATAATGTGCTTGTGTTATTATTGTTATCCCCCAGGTCCTAGAGAAGATTGATCTAAAGCTTACAAGATACTCTGTGTTGGTCATATAGCATATAGCAGAACAAAAATAATGCTATCTTATTACCAGGCTGGTGTAAAGGAATGGCAAGCTGTACTTGGAGAACTACACAAGTTACAACTGTAGTTAGAAAGTCTCCTTCAGTAAATGGTCCTGATTCCTGATGATGAGGCTAGGGAGAGGGGTGCAGGTGTTCCACCCGCCAGGAAGAAACAAAATGAGAAGTATAGAGCTCACCACGGATGCATCCAGGCCTCCTCCTCCCTGGATGGGGATGAGGTCTTAACTACTTGTCAGTGGGATTCTAGAACATGTAGTACAAAATCACTGTTTTCTGAAATGGAGATTGACCTGAATGAGATAATTTGTTTATATCCCAGACCGCTGTAAAATCTAGGTATGTAGTTAAATAATTGGTATAAATTCTCATTGTGCAGATAAATTTTCTGACTTTGTCTAAGCTCCCAGAAAAAAACCATGGCAGTGCTATCATGGTCCTTGTATTCCCTAGTCATTTCTTCAACTCACTACTCTAGACATATACTTGTTTCATTCTTTGAAGTCTACCAAGGGATAAAATAATAGCTTAATGAGAATAAAGAAGGAAAATAATTCAACAAAGGGTCTAGGATAATAATGCATCAATTGATCCAAAGACATTTTCAACTTATTTCAAATAATCCAACTTCTTTGAATTTTCATCTTTTTCTAAAATTCCACAAATTCCAAGCATCTTAATGTTTATCATTTCCAATTAGACATGTAAAGCATTGATTTTGCTCTTTCTTCCACAACGGCTACTCTTCCTATTTTATTTCTTTGTCTGTCAGGTATTAGCATCCATTTTAGTTTCTCAAATTAAAGATGTAAGAATCCTCTGCAATCAGTTCTCTTTACCCTTCACATCTGCTGCAACCTAATCTTCCTAATTCTACCTAAGTATCCCCTTCCACTGTCAGACTCACCAACAATGCTCTTGTCAGGCCCATTTTCTCTCAAGTCTTGATGCTAACCTGACCCTAATTCATTACCTTGACACCATCGCCCCTTCTCTGTATTCTGTCTTCTCCAGGCCGCTACCAGAGCTGTTTTCCAAATAAATGTCTCAGGCAACACATTGCTCCATCACAGACTTCTCATTATGACCCCAACCTTCTTCTATCTCCCACAGTAACCCAGGCCTAACAGCTTGGTCTACATCTGCTTTGTCCTACAAAGTTATTGGTAGTTATTAATACCAGCCCTGTGTAGTTATTTGCCTTTAACTAAAATTAGATAAAATTAAAAATTCAGTTCCTCAGTCATACTAGTCCACGTTTCAAGTGTTCAACAGCCATTGTGGCTAGTGGCTTCCATGATGGACAGCGCAGATGTAGAACATTTCGGTTCTAGTGGATACTGCTGGCCTGTGTAGACATTCTTCTGGTCACACCGAAATTCTACTCTCAGAGTGGCCTTGAATACAGAACCACTCAAGGACTCCACCCTTGCAGATGTTGTATTATTTGGCCTGCCATTCTACATGTAGGATTCTTTTCTAATCCTCATGACCCATTTTCAGCATGATCATGTGAGTGAAGCCATGCCAGCTCCCTCAGCAGATTCATTCTAGTGCTCTGTGGCTCCCACAACACTTTGTTTATACCTCTTTGTTAAAACTTACTATGTTGTACTCTTTCTCCTTACCCAGCTAGCTTTTCCACTAACCTACAGGGTATTTGGACATAGAGATTTTACTTTCTTTATACACGTCAGTACCAAGCTCGTAAAAATGCTGAATGTTGATTGGGTTTCTGTGCATTTATCTTTAGTGACTAGTTTGCTTAAAAAAAGCAGTAGCCTTACCTCAAGAAAAGACTTGGGCCCCCAAGACCAACCTTTTGTCATTATCACTTGTTACTATTTTCAGTCTATTAACCACACTATTCAACTGCCTCCACATAGCCCTATGCTTATCAGTTGAACTACTGATGCCAAATGGAACTATGATTTACAATTCAAACCATTCATTGGGTTTAAATTGGGTCTAAAGCTTGCACCGTTGATATTGCTTAATATTTTTTCTTCTCTTAGTGAATTTCTCTATTACTCCTGGGGAACATTGGTAATTTTCCTCTAAGTAGATTCAATTACTTTAAAGAAATTATGCTTGATCACTTTGAGGAGATCTGAGCTTTGCTTGAACTAAAATTCAGTGAACTGACCTAGAGTCAATCATTTTTTACTAGTTCATTTATCAAAGAGACAAGCACAACAATGGATGGATTCTGGCACACAGTCTTCAAACAAAAGCCATATTAACTAATTCCTACTAAGGAGGTTTAAACAGCACTTGCAATAAACACTGAAATTTATAAAGACAACGCAGACCACATTCTTGCTGTTCTGTCTGCATTTATACATCAGAGCTACTAGAGGATGTATTAATTCTGTTTGTTTTCTACATGAAATAAAGCTCACTAGTTTGTGCAAACACTTACCTACTGATAATTTCATATTCTGCTACTTGAAATGCTTTCCTGAAGAAGAGAAATATATCACTGCAAAATTCTCCTATATGGATAAAATTCCAGAACAATTTATGTGTCATTTTGTACATATTTACACTGTCTAAACTGCAGAGAGATACCAGGTATTGTAGGATAAAGAAGAACCATTTAGGAATAATATGTTAGAGACCATTTACATTTTGGTTTCTACTCAGCACTGTCTCTGTTCTCTGGGATCACTAAAACTGCCCCTTCTTTTGCAGGGAACTGTTCCACCCCATACCACACCCACATGGAGCTCATAGGGATTGCTATGTCCTTATATGATCTTATATCCCTAGCCAGAGTTGACAGATTGAGGACTAGGCTCAAACTGGACCAAACTTTACCTCCCTAAGCACATTTAACTGGTCCAGGAGTGGGTGCCTCAACCTAGCCCACTGCATCTAGAGGCAAGTATCTATCCCTGGCCCCATCCTGACATAGTTGGATTTCAGACACAACCTTAAAAAGATTCAGGTTCATTTCCCACAGGGGTTAAAGATTTAGGTAACAAAACTTGATTGTTATCCGAAACCAAGTTTTCTACCACAAGGAAACGTCCAGTCTGCAGTGAATCAAAATAAAGCTGACAACCTGAGAGACGTGAAGAGGAAAACCAGATTGATTTCTGACACTGTCTGACTCTCTCAGGCTGAACATTAATACTCTTCTTTCCTCAGCTTGGTTATTCAAGGCTTCCTTCCATTTTGGGAGCCAAGAAATCCCCCCCTTTGTTTAAATGGTTCAGGCTGCCTTTCTGACAGTTATGAAAAACAATTCTAACTCACATTCATTAATAGTGCACACTTAAAATGCACAGTCAAAAAGATAGTAACATTTCAGATTCTTCCAAAAAAATTCAACGAAAGTGACAGAGGTTTAAAATAGAATATCAGTATGCACCAGTAATAGCATCCTTATTACCCCTCATGTTTCTTCTCTAATCATTCTGCTGTATTTTTCATGGAGTATTTAATATGAGGAAAACAGAGAAGTTAGGCCTCAGGCATCTCGTTTCTAATGTACTTATATAGAAAGGAACAATTGCAAACTAGTAAGAAAGACTCCAAAGCTTTAAAACAAATTAAAAAATAGATCAATAAATAATATAGGATAGAAACAGAAAGTAGATTAGTGGTTGCCTGGGGCTGAGTGTGAGAACTGAGAAGGACTAAAGGTGGTAAAGAGAGTTTTTTTTGGTTGACAGATATGTTCTAATGTTGAATTGTAGCAATGGTTGGAATTGCTCAGTAAGTTTACTAAAAATTAGAGAATTGTACACTTAAAATGAGTGAATTTTATAGTATAAAAACTGTACCTCAACAAGGCTGTAAAAATAGTAAATAAGCAGACAAAAATACAAATAAAGAGTATGGGCCCTTCTAAAGATTTCAAGCAGCCACAGAAAATGTTTACTAATAACTACCAATAAGAATTAAAATTAACACCGGTAGAAGAAGCATGTTGTAAATGTAAAGACAGATAACAGATTTTTTTTTTATTTTTACATTTTTTATTATGGTAAAAATGCATATAACATAAAATTTACCATTTTAACCATTTTTGATTGTACAAGTTTAGTAGTGTCAAGTACATTTACATTGTTGGCAACTATGACCACCATCCAACTCCAGAACCCTTTTCATCTGGTAAAACTATTTCATTAAACAGTAACTACCCATTTCTCCTCTCTTAGGCTCTTGCAATTACCATTTTACTTTGTCTCTATGATTTTGATTAATCTAAGTACCTCATATAAACGGAATCATACAGTATTTGTGTTTTCATGACATTATTTCACGTAGGATAATGTCCTCAAGGAAACTTGTGTAAGTCAGAATTTCTTTCTGTTTTAAGGCTGAATAATATTCTATTGTATGTATACAATAGTCACCCCTTACATGGGAAATATGTTCCCAGACACAGTGGATTCATGAAATCATGGATAGTATCAAACCCTATATATATTTTTTCCTATGAATATATACTGTACAGTGTGGATATGCTAGACAAAGGAATGATTCACATTTGAGATGAGGCAGGGCAGTGAGAGATTTTGTCACACTATTCAGAATAGCATATAATTTAAAATGTGTGAATTGTTTATTATTTCTGGAATTTTCCATTTAATACTTTTAGACCATGGTTGACGATGGGCAACTAAAACCTTGAAAAGTAAAATCACAGATAAAGGGATACTACTGTATACAGCATTTTGCTTCAGGGCAGGATTAGTGCTAAAAACTCTCTTAGCTTTTACTTATCTGGAAACATCCTAATTTCTCTCTCACTTTTGAAGGACAATTTTGCCTAATATTCTTGGTTTACAGTTTTTTCTTTCTCTTAGCACTTTGAATATATTAGTCCACTACCTTTTGGCCTCCAGAGTTTCTGATGAAAAATCTATGATAATCTTATTAAGGAATAAATGTATGTGTAAGTTGCTTTTCTCTCACTGCTTTTAAGATTCACTTTTTGTGTTTGTCTTTTCACAGTTTGATTATAACGTATCTTAGTAGTGTCTCTGAATTCATCCTACTTAGAGTTTGTTGAGCTTCTTGGATGTTTGTATTTATGTCTGTTATCAGAATTGGGAAGTGTTCAGCTATGATTTATTTAAATAATCTCTCTGTTTCATTCTCTTTCTCTTCTCCTTCTGAGGCTTTCACATTATGTATGTTGATTTGGGTTGATGGTATCTTATGGTTTCCTTAGGCTTTGTTCACTTTTCTTTAATCCTTTCTTCTTTCTGTTCCCCAGAGTCAATAATTTCACTTGACCTACCTTTTAGTTCACTAATTCTTCCTCCTGACTGCTCAAAAATGCATTTTAAGCCCCCCATAAATTGTTATCTTAGTTATTGTAATTTTCAGCTCCACAATTTATTTCTTGTTATTTCTACATTTTCAATCTCCTTATCATTTTCTTGATTGTCTTAATTTCACTTTTAGCTTCTTGAGCACTTTTATGACAATTGTTTTTAAGTCTTTGACTCTAGTATGTCTGCTATCTGGTGTCTTTCTCTGGGACAGTTCCTATTGCTTTATTTTTTTCCTCTGCATGAGTCATACTTTTCCTATTTCTTTGTATGAAATTTGTGGTTGAAAACTGGACATTTGAATCTAACATGGTAACTGTGGAAATTATATTGTCCTTCTTTTCAGGGTTTGTTGTTTTTTGGTTTCATTTGGTTTGGCTTCTTGTTTTTGTTTATTTCTTTTCTTTCTAATTGTTGTAGGCTGTCTCTGTGCCAAGAAACAGCCTAAGGTATAAACTTAAGGTCTTTATTGGTCTATCATGATGCCTTTCCCTGGGCATGCACAGTGAATTTCTAATTTTCTAAAATGTGGTTGTTTTTAAATGTCTTAGTGTTTATTGTCTGGCTCCCAAAAGAAGAAAAAGAGAAAAATGAAGTAGGTGGAGGGAAAGGTGCCAGCCCTTTAAATCCCCTGGAAGTCACTCAGCTGGAGGAGGAGGGGCTTGTAACAATGAAGAAAGGGTGCATCATTAAAGAAATTCTACTAGTTCTAAGGAAAGAAATAAACAGCAACATTGTAATAGCCAGGAACTTCAACACTCCACTCACAGAGCTGGACAGTTCATTGAGTTAGGAAATCAACAAAGAAAAACTGAACTTAAACAGGACTCCAGAACAAATAAACTTAACAGATATTTACAGAACATTCTACCCCAAAATTGAAGAATATACATTCTTCTTTTCAGCACATAGGACATTCTGCAAGATAGACCATATGTTAGCCCACAAAAGAAGTCTCAGCAAATTGAGAAAAATCAAAATCATTCCCTATATCTTCTAAGATCACAGTGGAATAATACTAAAAATTAACTCCAAAAGTAACTTTCAAAACTATACAAATACACAGAAATTAAACAATCTGCTGCTGAATGACCTTGAGTCAATACAAATTAAGATGGAAATAAAACATTTTTTGAGTTGAATGAAAAAGAAAACACAAGCTTCCAAAATCTCTGTGATACATAAAAAGCAGTGCTAAGAGAGAAGTTCATAGCTTTAAATGCCTACATCAAAAAGACAGAAACACCACAAATTAACAATTTAATGTTACATTTCAAGGTATTAGAAAAAGAAGAACAACCCAAACTCAAAACTTACAGAAGAAAAGATATAAAAAAGATCAGAGCAGAACTAAATGAAATGGAAATCATAAGATCAACAAAACAAAATATTGGTTCTTTGAAAAGGTAAATAAAATTAACAGACAACTAGGTTAACCAGAAATAGAAGAGAAAGGCCATAAAGAAGCTCAATCAGAAATGAAAAAAGAGACATTACAACTGATACCACAGAAATACAAAATGTCCATGACTACTATGGGAACCTCTGCACACACAAACTAGAAAATGCAGAGGAAATAGAGAGATTTTTGGAAACATACAACCTCCCAAGTTTGAATCAGGAAGAAACAGAAATCTCAAACAGACTAATTCTGAGCAGAGAGATGGAAACAGTAATAAAGTCTCCCCCAAAATATTAATAAAAACCTGAGTCTAGATGGATTCACAGCTGAATTCTACCAGACCTACAAAGAATAACTGGCACTTTTAGTACTGAAATTGTTCCATAACATTGAGAAGGAGGGAAATCTCTCTAAATTATTCTATGAAGCCAGTATCACTCTGATACCAAAGTCAGGAAAGGATACAATAAAAAAATACTACAGACCAATATCCCTCATGAACATAGATGCAAATATCCTCAACAAAATACTAGCAAACTGAAACCAAAGCACATCAAAAAGATAATTCATCATGACCAAGTGGTTTTTATCTCAGGGATGCAATAGTGGTTCAATATATGCAAATCAATAAATGTGATTCACCACACAAACAGAATTAAAAATAAAACCCAATGATGATCTCAAAGATACAGAAAAAGCATTTGATAAAATTCAGCACCCCTTCATAATTAAAAACCTTCAACAAACTATGCATAGAAGGAATATACCTCAAAATAATAAAAGGTATATATAACAAACCCACAGCCAACATCATACTGAATGAGGAAAAGTTGAAACATTTCCCCTAAGAACTGGAACAAGACAAGGCTGCCAGTTGCCACCATTTCCATTCAACGTAGTACTGGGATTCTTAGCCAGAGCAATCAGGCAAGAGAAAGAAATAAATAGCATCCACCATTGGGAAAGAGGAGGTCAAACTATACCTGTTTGCCAACATAGGATCTCATATGCAGAAAAATCCTAAAGACTTTGCCAAAAGACTCCTAGAATTGATAAATAATTTCTGTAAAGTCTTAGGTTATGAAATTAGTGTATACAAATTTGTAGCATTTTATGTGCTAATAACAATAAACATGAGAGTCTAATAAAGAACTTAATAGCATTTACAATGGCTGCAAAGAAAAGAAAATACCTAGAAATATACTAACCAAGGAGGCAAAAGATCTCTACAAGGCAACTACAAAGCACTGATGAAAGAAATCATAGATGACACAAACGGAAAAACCAGTCAATTCACATGGATTCGAAGAATCAACATAGCTAAAATGTCCATATTGCCCAAAGTGATTTACATATTCAATGCTATCACCATCAAAATACCAACATCATTTTTCACAGATCTAAAAAAATATATTTTTAAACTTCATATGGGACCAAAAAAGAGTCTACGTAGCCAAAGAAATCCTAGGCAAAAAGAAACACTCTGGAGCCTTCATATTATCTGACTTCAAATTGTACTATAAGGCCATAGTAACCAAAACGGCATGGTACTATTATAAAACTAGAGACATAGACCAATGGGACATAATAGAGAATGCAGAAATAAAGCCATTCAGCTATGATTAACTGATTTTTGACAAAGCAGACAAATACATACACTGGGGAAAAGATGCCCTATTCAATAAATAAATGGTACTTGGGAAACTGGATAGTGACACGCAGAAGAATGAAAATGGATTCCTATCTCTCACAATATACAAAAATTAACTCAAAATGGATTAAGGAGTTAAATGTAAGACCTGAAATCATAACAATTATAGAAAAAAATATAGGAAAAACTCTTCTGGACATTGGCAAAGGATTTATGACTGAGACCCCAAAAGCAAAAACAACAGCAAAAATAAATAAATGGGACTTAATTAAACTAAGAAGTTTCTACACAGTAAAGGAAATAATTAACAGAATAAACTCAACCTACAGAATGGGAGAAAATATTTGCAAACTATATGTCTGACAAAGGGCTAATATCCAGAATCTACAAAGAACTCAAAACAGCAAGAGGAAAAACAACCCCATCAAAAAGTAGGCAAAAAACATGGACAGACATTTTTCAAAAGAAGACGGTGGGCAAAAGATATGACTATATTGTTTTCAAAAGAAGATAGACAAATAGCTAACACACACATGAAAAACTGCTCAATATCACTAATCAGGGAAATGCAAATTAAAACCACAATGAAATACTACCTTACCCCAGTCAGAATGGCCATTATTAAAAAATAAAAAAACAACAGATATTGGCATGGATATGGTGAAAAGGAAATGCTTATTCACTGTTGGTGGGAATATTAACTAATACAACCTCTGTGGAAACAGTATGGAGATTGCTCAAAAAACTGAAAGTAGATCCAGCAATCCCACTACTCAGTACCTACCCAAATAAGTCATTTTATAAAAAAGATACCTGTAATATATATTTACCACAGCACAACTCACAATTGCAAAGATATGGAATCAACTTAAGTGGCCACCAACTGATGAGCAGGTCAAGAAAATGTGTACATACCCCATGGAGTACTACTCAGCCACTAAAACATGGGAAATAATGTCTTTTACAGAAACTTGGATGGAATAGGAGACCGTATCCTAAGTGAAGTATCTCAGGAATGGCAAAATGATACCACATGCTCTCATTTATAACTAAGAACTAAATGGGAGATATATATGGCCATAAAGTGGTGTAATGGACATTGAAAATGTAGAAATGTAGAATGTGGGAAGGTGAGAGGGGGATGAGAAATAAAAATGTACCTTTTGAGTATAACGTACACTATTCTGGTGAGAGATACACTGAAACCCCTGACTTCGGCACTGTACAATTCATCCCTGTAACCAAAAACACTTGTACCCCCTAAATCTATTGAAATAAAAAAATACCCAAAAATTAAAAAAGAGGGGGATACTCAAGATTTGAGGTCAATTTTGGGTGACCTCAGAATATAATTAGGCACAGAATAATATACTGTTTCAATAAGGAAAGATTCCTGTAGTAAAACAAGTATGATTCAGTCAAAAGGAAAATAAATCTATAATCTATAAAGAATTAAGTAAAGCATAAAGATACCCTGCAGATATAATTCGCCTGGACGTTTTGTAATAACCTTTAAGAAGGTCTTTTCAAAAGGAGTTTATTTTTGAAAATGAGGACCAAAGAGAATTCTGAATACAAATTAAATTTCACTGTTAGAGATCAAAATATTAATATAATTTTAAGAAAAAATTAAGATAAACATTAAATGTAAGCATTTTAATAATCATTATCAATATCACCATTGTCCAATAGATTGTATTAAATAACATTATCTTAAAATAAAGAAATTGAATACAAGTATAAAATTACGCAAAATGATATGCATAGAATTTCACAAAAGTTATAAAAGAGCTAAAATTCCCAAATCTATATCCATGTTGTTTTTCTTTATGTGTTCCTATTTAAGTTGGGCACTCCCTGAGATAACTTACACTGCATCAAGAGTGTGATTCAAGTCTTTTACATTTTTCTAAGAATTATTATGGAAACAAGAGTCTAAAATACTATACCATTGAAAATGAAATTTTTCTTAATGTATTTCCAGGCTATATAAAAACGTCTCCAGCATTCTCAGGTCTCTCAAATAATGTGGATAATGACCAACAAGCAATCATTTGGTAATGTGCTCATTTACTATTTTGATTGTGGTCGTTAAACGCATATATACAGTTTCCTATCCCCCCAATAAAATCTGCTACCCATGGGCTAGTAAGAGAAGAAAGGAAGGAAAATAGGATAAATTCTGTTATTTTAATTAAGATACTGACAAATATATACATGAAGTTTAAAGGGTTCTCTTATATACTACTTCTAGGAGTAGATATTGTACAAATTGGATGATCCTTCTGTAGGACAGTAAACAACACATATTTAAAGCCTTAAGAGTTGACATTCTCTTTGATCCTGTGCTTTTCTCTTTGAAATTCATCCTAATAAAAATACATATGTAGAATGTTTTATCTAAAAATATATTTGTCATCTTTTTTACTTATAGCTGTGAAAAATTAAAACCTCTTTGTCTATAAACAATAGAAGGAATAAATAAGTATGGTATATTCATATAATAACATTATACGCAATTAATAAAAATGATAACAAAAGTTTTTACAGCAGACCAGTAAAAACTCATAGTATGTATAAGATATTTATACTGTTTTAAGGAGAACATTTGCAAATTAATACACATGCAAATGCACATATGTAATATTATATATCAATATATTTTCAGCATTTATATCTCTGAATGGTGAGATTATGAGTGATTTTCATTTTGTTCTTTGTATTTATTGTGTTCTATGAAGTTCTTACAATAATACGTATTACTTTTTGGAATAAAAAAGAATAATGTTAATTTGAAAGTTAAAAAAAATCACATAGTATAAATTGAGAGTGAGGATACCCTGGGAACACAAAGTGAAGGGACCTCTCAACAAGTTGTCAAGCTAAGGACTGAGCCTTTCTAGAGGTCCCTGTTAAATAAACAGGATGTCAGGCAATGCAGTATATGAGAAAGGGCAAAGGGCTTGGCACCAGAGTGCTTGGCTATAGCTCAGGTTTTGTTTGCCATTTAATAATCAAAAGACTGGGTAATTATTGATCTTGACTTCTTATTTTATTTTTTTATATACAAACATGTATACCAATGAACCTTTCCATCCCCAGAGGTTACTGCAATGTTCAAATATATGCATGATAGTTAAATTTGTAGAGACAGAAAGTGGAGTGGTGGTTATCGGGGGCTGGGGAAGAGGAAGCAAGGTGTTGTTTAATGGGTACAGAATTTCAGTTTTGCAAGATGCTAAGTGTTCTGGAGATGGATGGTGATGACGGTTGCACAGTACCGTGAATGCACTCAACACTACTAAACTGTAGACTTAAAAATGGTTAAGATGGTAAATTTTATGTTAGGTGTATTTTATCAATTAAAAGTAAATATTAAAAATAACTTTAAAAAAGGAAAAAAATAAGTGCATGGCTATGGATACATCTTATAACTATAAAGCAGTAATATACATTTAAAATAAAAATTATTGTTAAAATAACAACGAGAAAAACAGACAACCAAATAAATAGCAAAGTCTGGCAAATAAAAAAAGAAAAAGAAACCAATAAAATTTAAAGTTTTACGCCACATGTTTTAATCCTTCTCTAGTTCCTTCTTTGAAAGGAAATTATAAGAATATCTAACTATCAAATCCCAACTCTTACCTAAAACATCCTGTTAGGCCAGTTGGAAGTGAGCTCAAATAGCAACCACAGTACGGCCACGGGTTTGAATTCCCTACTACACATAGAGCATATGGGATTCACAAGCCACTGAAAGAGCTGTGGGAAAATTATCCTCTTAGTTGTCTCTTTTATGCTACACAAGTGCTAAGAGAACAATAATGACTAACATTTTCATTGGACCTCTATTACATCCCAGGGATTGTACTAAATACTTTGTGTGCATTATCTCAGTTAAGCCTTGTAACAATCTTATGAAGCAGGTATTATTAAGTAGCCAAATCAATGATACATATACTTCCAGAGGTGGGGCAGAGATTACAGCTCATGTGCTTAACCACTGTGTTAAAACGCCTTCTGTCATGGGATGTGAATGGATATAGTGAGGGATGAGATATACACTCTGTCTGTACAAATACTGTCATTTAGCAGTGGAGATAAGACATGCATGCATTTCTAAACAAAAATCAAGTTGAGATCATTTTCACAGGGCCTTCTCTCCAAGAGAAGTTGGTATTGTATCTGTGTCTTAAATTTAAGCTTTTAACCAGTCATTCAGGGAGAGATGGTGGCAAATATGAAGATACACCATTAAAAAAAGGTAATTATAGATTTTTATAATACACGTGGAATTATAAATGTAATATACATATTATGTATCTTACCAAAAATACGTGTTTTATTACTGAGTTGACAGTATGCTACTTGAGGACACAATGTGACCAATTCAACATTATAGGACTTTCACATAATATAGGACTTCACATGCTCAGAAATAGTTGTTGAATAAATGTGCAGAGCTGTGTTCTTAAGAATATTTATTTCAAAGTGTGTACGTGATAGAGTCGGGCAAGGGAAGAGTGAAGAAGGAAAAGCACCAGTAAGACGGTAGAGGAGCGTAGTCCAGAAGCGGAAATGAAGGCGGTGAGAAGGGAAAGGACAACGGAAGGGAGAATGCAAATAAAGTCAGCCAACTAGGCAAGTCCGCCGCGAGGAAAGGTCAAAGATCTCTTACAGTGTCATCCCAAATTTCTGGGGGAAACACTCTACTGTCAAGTAAAGTCAAGAGAACGTGTTGTTTGGCGCAAAGGTCTTCTGAACATGTTGAATGTGAGGTGCTGAGGGAACATTTTCATGATTGAGTTTAGGGCTGGGAATACGAATTTAGAAGTAATCCCCCAAGAGTGGAGATAGGCGAAGCCTTGGGGTAGCTAGCAGGTAAGGGAAACAAGGAAGCAAATTGCAGGAAAAGAAATGAATCTGCTGAAGACAGACCCTTCAGGAACACTTATGAGGAGTGTGGGGGTGTGTGTGTGGGGAGGGGGTGAAACTGGTGGTAAGGAATTAAATGTTCACAAGAATCTATCCCTTTTCCAGCACACCATACTCATAATTTCTGAAAGCATAAATATGATCCACATCACGGATACATTTGTCCTTCTATAAGTCTGTACACCATTCTTCAGAGCCCAGTGGGATGTGAAGGCAGTCCAAAGTACACAGCTAAATATTCTCCAGTTTTAATCCATTTAAGTGTAACACATTGCCTAGTTAAGCCATTCATCACTATTTGCTGACATGCATAGACAGTTCATTGTCTTACATGCATTTACTACATAAAACACTAAGAGAAATTAAATTATGTTGGAACAAGGTGATGTCTAGCACAAATGGAAGAGAAAGAAAGGGTTCTCGACATTATTTTCCAAATGTGAGTGTCCTGATCCTGATTTTTCTTACAAAGCAAATAGTTTGCTTTGAAGTGTCTAATTGATGAATATAATTAAAATGCCTTGTGGAGGGAACAAAGACCTCTTCAGAAACTAAGAATCTGAGTGTTTGTTAAGCCACTGCCTTTCAGATGTAGCTGTATCTTGTTACATAATAGTATTTACAGCGTCACCAGTGGAATATTATTTGTAAAAAAGGCAAAAATGATTCTTGAAAACATTGGTCTCATCAAGAGGGAAAAAGTTAACAATTCCTTCTCCACCACGTATTTACGCTGTTTATTAAAAGATAGACTTTTTGGCATTGGGGAAAAAATAAACAGAGTCTACAAAATATTAGATGTCTATAGAGATAGTGAAGCTTTTTTTTTTGTCAAGATGAGACAAAAACCACCAAAGATAGGGACATCCAAGGATCACCTACCACTCATCATGTGCAAGGTAACTGCCTTGCACTCAGTTTGCTCAAGTAGAAAATGAACAGCTGCCAATGGTGATCAGAGAGATAGAAAATGCTGCTTCCAGGAATGAGAGTCCCTTTTTTCAATTTTTTTAAGGTTAAAACAATATTCTATATACCTTTCCTGAAATAGCAAGAAGGCCAGACTTGATAAGATCACAGTTGTGGAACTGATCAGTTGCTCCTTGATGTGTTTACAGAATTTTACAATGATATAACCAACAGCTGCTCAAAAGTAGCCTCAAAACCGACAAACAACCTGTTTTCAATGTCATGAATTACTTTAAAGACTCAAAGAAAATTGTTTGAAATGGAATTTTACCAAGATAAACTTTACATCTTGACTATTTGGAGAATTTTAAACTATAACAATTCACCATTCCATCATTAAAAAATTTCAAAGTATTTTTACCCCCCACAAAACTAAAGCTCCCCTGAAAAAGAGACCTATGTCAATAATCCAGCCTTTGTTGATCTCTTAGTAATCAATGGGTGCAATCAAAGACACAGATATTGTTTCAGAAATAATTTTAATCATGAAGGCTCAAACTGTTAGTATGAAAACCTCAAGTGAAATGAAATGTATCCTGAGTAATATTCTTTGACTATCCAAAGATGTAGCCTGGTCCTTTACGAGGGTCTTCTGCCTGCATAGAAAGGTTGTGAAAACGGAGATGCAAAAGAGGCAAAGAATTAGGGAAAATGTCTTAGGAGAAGGCAGGATGCTCCACTGATATGAAATAATGAAGTTTTAATTTGTGACTGGTTATTGATACTGGAGGTAATTCCGAAATATCTTGAGTGACATGATTATGCTGTGGAAGAAAACAATTCTTCAATGCCTAAGACTTGGTGTGTTTGTGAAAAATTGTCCCTATTATATTACAACCATATATTCTAAATGTTTACAATTAAAAAAGCATTGTTTTCATGATCTTTAGAATCTGATATGTGAGAAAGTATGCAGGATTTGTGACTTGAGGATTCTGCATCAAACTCGGCAATAAATAAACTGTGATTTAACTACAATTCAAGCCAAACCTCTGTGGCTTTTTGACATCATGAAGCAATAAGCAGTGAGGGATCAAAGGGTATAAAATTCAGTGTGATCAAGGGTTGATGCTTTTACTTTTATCAGATACAGCAGCTAGTATTGATGAAATAAGAACTAAAAAAAAAAAGGCCTTTCTGTCATAAAAAAACAGATCAGTAATTTGTTACAGAAAAATTTACAATACAAAAATGCAAGCAGGTAAATATACCCTGAAGAACAGCTCAAACAAGACTCAAGTGGATAAAGGCCTTCCCTGGGAGTACTCAGCGGTGCTTGTCAAACACTATCCAAACAACCCCAGCTAAAGTTTGTGACCTTTATGGCAGTGTTCATTTGTTGCAATAAGTCTGTAATTTTGAAAAAGATAAGAATTCTATAAAGTTCACTCTACTGTTTAATATTAAATACAGCTGTGTGAAATTATTTCCTGGGCTTTTAAAAATTACATACACCATTTTTTGGAGGAAGCTTTACAATGAATACTGGTCCACTAGATCATGAAAAGTTGACTTAATATTTGATTACACACAGTATACATGATGATGTCTATAATATTGGGCATGAGGCTATTGGTCAGAAATATAATCTCCATAATAATAGCAATTAAAGGAACAATTAGATTTGATATGTCTCATTTCAATTTATAGTACCTATTCTAGAAATACAGTCTATCATAATCTGTCAAAACTGCCAGGACTGTCTGTAGTACTTAGTGGGACTTTACAGCTAATGTCATCACCACCCACCACCCATCTGCATAATTCATTTCACTTTACAGAGAATATTTATATCTATTATCTTGCTTCACGTTCAAAATGGTCCTATAAAGTGGTTGTAGCAGAGATTATGAACTGAATTCCACTTATGCAGAAAATGAGGTAACAATGCATTTGTGGCAAAATTTGGACTAAAATTCAAATCACTTGGCTCCAAAGTAATGCATGCACCCCCAAGAGCAGCCCTATATTAAAACGTTGAGAAGGTCAGGCCAACTGTCACTGAATATACCTCTGGGGTGAGGTTCATCCTTACCCTTGTTTGTTAAAATCTAACTAACAGCAAAAGTAGAATAGAAGGAATTTTGACAGGAAAACTACTTTTCCTTCCAGATACTTTCTTCCTCTTTTGGTGAAACCTGCTACAATGGTCAGCAAAGTGTTATAGCATCCATAATGTCCAAATAATTTTGATTTATATTGACAGCAATGCTATCTGTTTATCTTCACACTAGACAGTGTTTGCTCAAAGGAAGAATCTTGCTTATATTTTCCCCTCTGTTTAGTGTCAGGCACACTGAAGTTGCTCAGTAAAATTTGTGGAAAGAAAAGAGGGGAGGGGAGGGGAGAGGAGAAATTCTGGAACTTCCTTTGAAAAACCACTCTGCTGATTGAGTCAGTGACAAAAAATAGTTCAGGAGGAACAACAACAAAAATGTTTGAAGTCATCATAACAGTTGTGAAAACAAGTAAGAGATTGACTTAATCTGACCACTTGATTTGAAAATTACCAGTAATTAGCCTGCATTAAAGAGATCAACTTTTTAATACAATTCAATAGCAAATTGGGTAACTTGTTCAAACTTGTACCCAAACTGATCTATCATTCAAAGCAATAAACTATGTAAGAACTAGGTGGTGTTTTGTACGATATTAAGGAGAAAATATTATTACTGGCACTTGTAATCAAATAAAATTGCTTTTTTTGGCATGCTAACTCAAACTAGGAAAATGAATTTGTTAAAACCCTTCATAGACCTTACAGAGAGTCTGTAACCTCCTAAATGTAAAACTCTGCTTACAAACATTGTCAGGGTAAAATTTCATCTTAAAACAGAGTAATTGCTTCTATTTCCTGTGATGTTTACACAGCAGCTCCTGCAGAATTACTCCAAGAAAGAAACAGAAAAGAAAATCAATAGCAACAGTGCACTATGAAATAACCTTTGAGGTAGGAGCGGAATCAGAAGATTAAGATAAGACCATACAAGTATGAAATAATGAAAAGGGCACCAAATTCAACCCCCTAAAAAAGATTAAAGATGGTTTCAAATGTATATTACATATATACACAATGGAATAGACGTATTATTTAAAAAAATTTTTAATAAAAATTAATTTATGAAATTTAATTTCTTACAAAAGTAGTAATTAGTACTATTTTATCTAACCTCATGGTCCATACAAGACTTCATTAGCTATTATTTAAAAAAATACACTTTTCCGCATTTCTGCAAATTTCTCCTTTTCCAAATAAATCTTTGGGAAATGGCATTGTTACTTTAAATAAAATTGTCAAAATTTTTAAAAATTTTGGCATTTTAAAAATGCCAACCACTAATTACACAAATAATTATAGCTGTTTTAACTGTTTGTAGGCACCACCCTTCTTCATTGTTTATGTTTTTTTTTTTTTTTCTCTTCCAAACGCTCTGGAGATACTCTTGTAAAACAAATTTAAATTTTTGTCTTAAATATTAATTTGAGTTGAAAATTAGACATTTTTACTTCAAAGACTGAGCAACAAAAATGACTTCAACCGAATACATAATAATGCAGAATGTAGTATCCCAAGTAATTTGGAAACTGACCTAAATCTCCATATACTTCTTTAGCCTTAGCAGATCTCCAAAGCTACATAGTTGAAGGTAACTGCTTCAATGATAATCTATTATTAACCATCAGGGCCACTCAAGACTAGGATCAAAGAATTCTTCTTCTACTAAATTACCCACAAGTTAACAGGTGAGTTCCCCTATCCAAACCAATGGCCTCTGTACCTTGTAGTAAGATGAGGGGGGAAACAGATCTACTTTTTGATCAATCTGCAGGTTATCGAGGCTCTCTGCTTTTGCTAACATACATGTTTTATGTTTTAAGCCTTGTTGGCCAACATGCTTCTGCCTCAATTTCACAATCTGCTTTACATCTCAGTTAAGGAAATGTCCTGTACGTTCTTTTGCAGCTGATAATTATTACTTGCCTTTTGGTTTTGTCGGTAAGCATTCCTCCAAAATTTTCTTGCCTGACCAAAACCTCACACATATATAAGTTAGTCACTATTTTGAACGTTAAAAAGTCTGATTAGCATTCACTTTCTCTTTATGTGTTTTAACATACACACATTTTGATCTACTCTTCATGTTACTAAATTAGAAATGTGAATTGCTAACAATGTACAAGCATAAGACACCATATGGATTTTCAGCGCTGAACCAAGTTCATAATCAAGATGACGATGTGGAGACACCATCTACACTCGATCCTATTGCAACTACCACTTTCACGTAACTTTATAGAGCTTGGAGGAGAAATTATTACTTGCTTCTTTTAAAAGCAAATTCATTCTCTCCAACTTCATAGTTTTCCTTTCCCTCTGTTAGGACACACTGATTTACATTGCATTTTAGTTTTGAAATTCACATCAGATGGACTTCCCACTGTTTAGTAACTTCTGATTTATATAGTATTAAGATTAATTCCATTATGATCAATATTCTGTCATAGCTCTTATTTACGTTGACATTTATTATAATTACATCTAATAATTTAGACGCATTTAAGTAAATTCTAGATAAGAATTTAAATAAATGAGAGCCACCTGGTACAATGATAGAAAGAAACTGTTTCAGCACAGGAGTGGCGAAGATACTATACTCCGCACATGAAAATGGTTAAGTTTGATGAGGGAACATGAAGGGATTCATTGTGATCAGGGTATTTTCTCTCTTGCTTAAGATACAAGATCGGGAATGGAATTTGGTGGTAATAAGAAGGCAGAGAAGACCAGAAGAAATATGGGAGGCCATTCTTTTCTCTTTACATTAGAGTTATCTAGAATGACACTATAGTCCTTGACACTCACTTTCAATGTGCAATTATCGAACACATACTATGAAACCAGCACTGAAATGAATTATCAGATTATCAAATGAAACTTTTTCCATTGCGTTTGCTCTGGCACCTTCAGCATGACTATCAGAACCGAGAAGAAATAAATACTTCATATTCTAAACAATTTGGGGCCAGATCCCTGGTGATCAATACCCCCCCACCCCGCCCTCCTCCCTTCCCTAGTACACTTTCTAATCTATGTAAAATGATTTGAGGGTCAGGAAAGAGACAAGGTATTCCTAGTGTAGAATACACAGATTTTGTTCTCTGCCCCCCACCAAAGTACCCAAGGTAAATGAGAAAGAACTCCAAAAGAAATATAACAAAAGCACCGGTATTCCTGCAATATTCTGAAATTAAAAACAAAAATAAAATGAAAATAAAGATTGGGAATCTGTCATGTCATTTCAGGGCTCTGTACTTACTGTCACTGGAGCGAAGCAGAGGCAGCCGAAGAACTTGTGACTCAATTTAACACATGACTCCGACTCCTGTGGCTTAAGGGTATACATGAAGAGAAAGAATTGCCTACTACTCAGCTGGAGGTTTCTCAAGGCAAGAGGTTTTTTGAAACAGTCTAAGCGAGTGGTGAAAGAACCTAAGAAGCAAAGGACAAAGGGCTTCTCTGATACTCACATGCCCCTGAGGTTGCTGAAGAAGACCTCAGTGGCTAACTGGGCTTCCTGGGGTGAATTATGGGATAGAAGGTGGGAGAAGAACTACAGGATAATCTAGTTAATAATCAAATTAAGGAGTCCTCATGGGCGAGTGAGGGCCATTAGCTACTTATAGAAAATACAGTACCACGTGTCACAACATGTCGAGTTAATACATGTTGAAATCAGTGGTATCTGGGTTCAAGCCTCAGTTCTGACACTATTTCTGAGGTCTTTGTCAGTTCACTTAAGGTCTCTGAACCTCAGTTTCCTCCCCTGCAAAATGAGATCAATGAGCTCTACCTCACAGGGCTTTTATGAAGAACAAATTGGACAATGCTTTTAGAAATGATTTCAAATGACTACACTATGCAAACATTGCTGTTATTACTTAACCCATATATTATATCCCGGTTAGAAATCAGGCTGCACAGCAGGAGGTGAGCTGCGGGAGAACCAGCAAAGTGTCATCATTATTTACACCTGCTCCCCATTGTACTCATCACCACATAAGCTTCACCTCCTGTCAGATCAGCAAGGGCATTAAATTCTAACAGGAGCACGAACCCTACTGTACATTGTGCATGTGAGGGATCTAGGTTGAATGCTCCTTATGAGACTCTAATGCCTGATGATCTGAGATGGTGATGCTAGCACTTGGGAGCAATTGTATGTGTTATACAGATTATAATTAGCAGAGAGGTTTTACTACACAATAAACGTAATGCACTCGAATCATCTTGAAAGCTTCCCACACCTGGTCTGTAGAAAAATTGTCTTCCATGAAACTGGTCCCTGGTGCCAAAAAGATTAGGGACCACTGAGCTAGAGTCTTGCACAGCTTTATGTCTTGTACATTACCTAGAGGTGCTATATCCAGTGGAATCTAAGAATGACCTGCAATGATCCTCCAAGGATCCTGCCTAATCCTATCCCATTCAAGTGTGGGGAGAATCTGCAAACATCATGATATATCACAGCAATGATACAGACAGAGCATTCCAAATCCAAAAACCTGAAATCTTAAACTTTTGGGGGCCAATATGATGCTCAAAGGAAATGCTCAATGAAGCATTCTGGCTTTTGGATTTTAGGATTTGTAATGCTCAACTTAGTAAGTATAATGCAAACATTTCAAAATAAAAAAAAATCCAAAATCCAAAACACTTGTGGTGCTAAGCATTTTGGATAAGGTATGCTTAACTTACATATATATACATATAAAGGGAAATTAACTAGGTGGGCTTAATCTAACTACATACACTCATTAAAAGCAGAAAATTTTCTCCAGATGGTGGCAGACATAAAAGTCAGAAAGATGTGAAACATGAGAAGGACCCTATATTCCTCTGCTGCTTTGAAGATGAAGGGGGCCACATGAGAAGAAATGCGGATGCCTTCTAGATGGCAAAAGCAGCCCCTGCAGACAGAGACAAGGAAACAGGGACCTCAGATCTATAGCCTCAGGGAACTGTGTTCTGTTGAGAACCTGAGTGAATTTGGATTCTTTCCCAGAGCCTCCAGATAAGAGTCCAGCCCAGCTGACACTTTGAGCTCAGTCTTGTGAGTGCCTGAGCAGAGAACCCATCGAAGCCTGCCCAGACTTCTGACCTACCAAACTGTGAGGCAGTAAATGGGTGTGGCTTTAATCCACTAAATTTGTGATAATCTATTATGCAGCAATGGAAAACTAATACAGATTTTGATGCCAGAAAGTGGTGGTGGTGGTGGTGGGGGGAATGGTACTCTAACAAAAACCTAAAATGTGGGAGTGGCTTTGGAATTGGGCAGAAAGGGAAATCAGAGAGCTCCAAGGCATGCAGAGAATTTGGCATGCCGCTGCTGGTGTGATGATGGAGAGCAAGGATGTGTGTGCAAGGATGGCGGAGTCACTAAGGATGCCTCCCAGATGACAACCAGTAAGGAATCTGGGACCTCAGTCCTACACTCTCACAGAACTGAGCTCTGCTAGAAATCTAAAGGAGTTTGGAAGCAGTTTCATCTCTAGATCCTCAAGAGCTCAGTCCATCTGACACCTTAATGTCAGCCTTGTTGAGACCCTAAGCATGGAAGCAAGTTGAGCCCAACTAGACTTCCAGTATACAGAAATGTGAGCTAAAATATGGCTGTTTTTTAGGCTGTTAACTTTGTAGTAATCTATTATGCAGCAATAGAAAACTAACACAGATGCTAAAACCTATTCATTGAATGCATGCTATTCATTAAATAAAAGCCATGGACTGAATCTTCACAAAGCAACTAATATATAACGTCAGGGAGCATTTTATGTGAGGACTGGGTTGAAATTCTCCTTAAGAATTTTGAATTCTTGATTATTAGAATCTGAAAAATAATATCAGAGACTAATTACAACTAGGATTAATTGGCAGACTTGTATAAGCATCCCTAGTGATACTGAAAATATTTGTTGAGGGCAGTGCTGTAGAGTTTTGTAAAAGCTGCAGTCAAGTAGGGTGAAGGCTTAGCACCAATAGAACTTGGTTACCAACTTCCCTGGTTTACTCATAGGCTGATGACATACAGATTACCTACAATTAGATGGTAATTTTTGCATTAAAGAGTGAAGTCTCAGAACACTTAAAAGAAAGGGTAGATCAGTAGTGTAGAATGGCTTGATGGGAAAGACAGGGCTTGCACTGAGTCTCAACACTGAGTAAAATAAGGACTAAAGTAAAAGAACATTGATGATGAACTTAAAACTGCAGAGATGATCAAATCTGCTCTCCTGCCTCTCCCTCCATATATTATAATAACTCATCATTCCCTGCCAAAAAGAGCATCCCTTTTATTTTAGTATATCTTCAGGGAATAAGATCAAAGAACACTGTCCCAGGAACTTAATTATCCTTCCTTGGAGGAAATCCTCCTTTTCAGCATGAAGGCAAAAAGTAAAGGCCATTCATCTTGTTCTGCTTCCATCTATGCCTGTTAATTTTACAACACATGTCTTGATATTAGAATATTTTAAGAATATAGCTACTGCACTGGCATCTAGTGCTATTGGCAGCCAGTACAAGGTTAACCACCAATGAGAATTAAAACATGCCTTTTTCTAGGAAGGAACAGTTATACAAATAATCTTCTGATTATCAATTACTCCCTAATTCGTAAAGAAAAAAGGGAGTTTTATAAATGAATTAATTTATAAATCACTAGATCTATAACCCTTATCTACTAAGTATGTTTATAATAATGATTCTCAAACTTAACTGTACACTGTAATTAACTAGGGACCTTTAACAAATTCTGATGCCTGAGTTCTACTGCCTCAAAAATTCTGTGCTAATTGGTCTGGAGGGCAGTTTGGGTCTGTCATTAGTTTAAGAGCACCCCAGCTGATTCTAATATATAGCTGGGTAGGTAACCTCTATTTACTGACTGGTCTTGGCACACCTGTCTCTGAGCCAGGGCCCAGGATCACGAAAACTTGTGATTCATTCCTGGGGAAAGACAACTATGAGTCCAATTTATCTTCACCAGAAGGGCTGCATTCTAGAAATCTCTCAAAATATCCACGAGTATTTGATCTGAAACAAAAATATTACAGAACACTTCTATTATTTCAATGTTCTTATTTTTCCAAAGTTTTTTTTTTCCAATTCTTCTAATTGCATCAGGGCAATGTCTTGTTTGAATGCAAATTTAATCTTTCTTTTAATAAGAAGGATGTGTCTCTGCCTCAGGACCATGTACAAACAGTACAGTGATGGCAGACAGTGGTCTAAGGATGCTCATGGTGGGTTAGAGGAACATGGCAAGTATCACAAACATGTTTCAAAAATCCTGGGCTCTAGAAAATTAATAGTTTTGACTTTTAAACCAACTTCAATTGGCACCATAGCATATTTAGCAATCATTTATCTACCTTCTATACTAGCTTTATGGAATTAAAGCCCCCAAGCTGAGAATATACCCAACTGAAGGTAGCTTTTCACTTTGCCTTGGCTAAAACTTGGGTAGCAACACAATTTGACCTTTATTAAAAAAATCAGAGTGCATGTAAGGTTACATTGATGTAGAGAGAAGAGTGGAAACTTGCATGAGGGAAGCTATTAGAAAGTACATTTATTGGAGAGGGAGCGGAATTAGCAGACCCTACATTTCCTTTCATCTTACATTTTCTTTTGGTTTTACCCTCATACACATATTGATGATGAATCAATTGGGTCATTTTTAAGATTGCCGGAATCTTCCAACCCTGGAGCCTAAATAAGGTTGTTTACTGGCAAGTTAATTGATACATAATAGAAATGGGAAGGTCAGAGGCCAAACCCACATTTTACAAAGTGCCTCTGGACTGGGTGGTTGACAAGCCCAGGAATTAAGTAAGTGCAGCCCCAGAAGAAAACTTGCAGGTGCTTCTTCAACAGCCAGATCCATCCAACATTCTCGTTTGAATTTCAAAGCAGCTGATGGTGATTTTCTTTTCCTTTTATAATTTCTTTACTTTTCTTGTAAAAAGAATGCTGTACCGTTTCCTTACCCAGCATCAATAGTTCGTTCTTTCAGAAACTCTGAGGCATTCAGACAAAAATTGATGAAAATATTGTTTGCAAATAACATCTTCAAACAGAATACAAATTTTCGCACACATAATGTCCATGAGAGGCAGAAGCAAAGGTATCACTGTAATATAATAATTGCTCACATTGAGCAAGTACTGTGGGCTGTGCACCTAATGTATAGTAACTCCTTTAATTAACCATTCTGTGGGGTTGAAGCTATTATTTTCATTTTACAAATTAAGAATCTGAGACACATAGAACTTAAATAACTTCCTGGAAGTCACACAGAGAGCAGAAAAGCCAGAATTCAAAAATAGCCAATTTAGCCAAGGTGCCTATTCTCTTAATTATTGCTCTGTATTGTAGTTCTTGTGGAAAGGGGCCCGAGAGAATAAGAAATGGGTACATTGCCCCACCCAATATAGGAAAATTCAGGGACGTTTCTTGTGTGAGTTCAAATCTGAGCTAAGTAAAAACCTTAAATAGAAATTATACGGATAAGGTAGGTGGAGGAAGGGGGTTAGAATTATTGCCAGAGGGGACAGCATAAGTGAAATCAGAAAGGAAAACAAAGCAAAACAAAAAAAATAACTTTCACATTGTGTGTTGGGCAGTTTGGTACAGTAAAGAGACCATATCTAAATCAAGGAGATGGTGTTGGAGAAGTAAACTGGGTATAGATCATGGCAGTCTTAGAATCGTACCAAGCACTTGGACTTTATTTCACAGGTCAGAAAACTCTCAAATGTTTCTGACCATGACCCATAGAAAGAAATACATTTTACATGGTAACTATTACATTTATAAGCCTATAGTATATTTCATATAATATTAGATAATATACTTTGTATTATACACACACACGTACATACACACATACAGGTTGAGCATCCCTCTCCAAAACCTGAAACTTTTTTGAGCACCAAAATGATGCTCAAAGGAAATGCTCATTACAGCATTTTAGATTTCAGAATTATGGATTTGGAGTGCTCAACTGATAAGTGCAATGCAAATATTACATAATCTAAAAAAATCCAAAATCTGAAACAATTCTGGTTCCAAGAATTTGAGATAAGGGATATTCAACTTGTGTGTGTGAATATATATATATGTGTGTGTGTGTGTGTGTGTGTGTGTATGTGTATATAGTTGACTCTTGAACAATGTGGGGGTTATGGCTAAAAATGCCCCCAGTCAAAAATTTGGGTATAATTTTTACTCCCCCAGAACATATATATATATATATAAAATCTGTATGTCTGTGTATATGTGTATGTGTATGATTTTAAAATTAAATAAAATTTTTCATGAAAAATATCTTACTATTAGAATACTTGTATTTTCTATTCTATTTTATATTCATTCTAGTGTATTTTGTTTGGGAAAGTAGCAGGACTCTTGAAAGACATTTATAGGTCCATTAATCAGCTATAATCCAGTTTTAATAACACTGCTGAGGGGGTTGTAAATATGTGGGTGATCACCAAAGGATTTTGATTACAGGAGACACAGTTTAGACTGTTGCTTCAACTGGGTCACTTTAATAGAAGTTATTAGCTATCTGAAGATGACATAGAATCATTTGCCAAACTCAGGCAAAAGAGGACAGAGAGGCAGAATCAAGTCTAGTTAGATACCATAAAGAATAAATGCAATAATTTAGAGTCTCCATTAAAAAGACAATTCCATACGAGAATGTTAAAAGAATGGTTAATCTGCATTCTTGAATATGTTGACATACCTGCCCGAAGGAAAGGAAACAAGTAAGGTTACCATTGGTGCCCCTCTCAGCTCTACATTTATCTTCCGGGTCACTGACCATCTGAAAACCAATTTTGCTTGCTTGAGAATAAAAAGTCTAATGTACATGAGATTTCTCTAAAGAGAAAGTATACAGAAGTCTATAGAAATGTATTAGAAACAGATGAATAGTCATGACCCTCTCTGCTCAATCCACTCTTACACAAATGTCTGTGCAACTACTAGAACAGAACTCAGTATCTATTTCTCATTAAAAGAATGTGAGAATGCTTCCCCAGTTTCCTAAAAGAACTTTCCTGTAAGTAGAGAATAATGGGCTTATTATATACAAAGCAAGAATGACTTCTGAAATACTGCAAACAGATTCAGAAAAATTAATAATATTTTTGGTGGTATTGAGTTATTGTGTTTGTTAATTTTAAAATATTCTAGTATATTTGGACTCTCACTATTCCTTTAGCTTATATCCTATTTTTTAGCACTGTTTTTAATTCGAAAAATAAAAGCAAAAACAAAGTCATATGTAAACAAATGAATTGAGCCTAGCAAAGGTTCTTGAAGGACTCTCCAACTTGATGTTCTTGGAATCTGAGGCAGGGCAAGAGTCCTAAACTCAGTCTGTGGACAACAGAGATAAACCAGGTGGTAGTAATGAGATATTTACTCCCGCTTCCCTATCTGTCTCACCGCGCCTTTAACTCAAAAAACAAAAAGTTAGAAACACAGCCACTAAGATTGGCATTTCTGGAGACACTGGGCTACCTGTTGACATCTGACTTTCAGAAAATTCACTTTCCCTATAAACTCATCCATTTTGGCCTTTGATTTTGAAGGAATTCCTTCCTTCCTTCCCAGACCTGCTATCCATAAATAAACACACACACAATCCACATTCCCCCATTACCCTATGATCATTTCCTTGTCACTAGAAATGTACATTCTAGTCCAAGAGAAAACTAATCAGGACAGACTCCTGGGAATGTACATGTACCACCTAGAGCATCACTACCCTAAGAACATTGATTATAAAGTTCAGAAGCAAACTCTCATCAAGAAACATCTGAAACCCATTTCAGAAAAGATGGGAGTATAAAAAAATAAATACGCAATATAGTAAAAGTTGAAAGCAACTTTTACTAAGTCTGATGATGGAAAGGTTTTTATCTAATTGACTATCATTGTTCCCAGTTTAAAACAGTTTAGGCATTCCCCATGGTAATGCATAACTGGAATGACAAAGGCTAGGTTTTCACCCAATCAGCAGAGTAATGAGAACACTAATGATATCTAAGATTCCTACCTGGATTTTGCAGATTTAATATAGCAGCCAAAACTGGCTTTGGAACAGGCAATAACATTCATTCAGCCACAGAGATCTAGTTTAAACCTTGAACCAATGACACAATGAGTATATCTGTGGTAAGCATTTGCCATGCAAATTATTTTAAATCACTAGGAGGTACAACACACCTACATGCATAACGAGGCTACTTTTATATTAGCATACTGCAAAGAACTTTCCTGCTGTGTGTTTTATGCAGCTGCTTCTTTATATTTTATGTGTTTGCATTAATATTTTAATTTTCATCTACGCGTACACATCCTTAGGCCATTATATGAAGGGCATGACTTTAAAAATTCGGTCAATATGTTAAATTAATGTAAAAAAAAGGTCATGTTGCAAGTAGTCCTAAATCAATTCTTTGTGTTCCCCCTGTACACTCAAACCTTCCAATATGGCTTATTTATTATGGGTAATACAGAAGTCAGATCTGGCTCTAAACTCTGACCATCTGTCAGATTAACATGCATGTGCACTGAATGTCTCTCTTTAGATGATGAATCCTACCACAAGTCCTCCCTAAAAGAATATATCCATCCCCTTCCTTACAAAAATAAACAAAAACAATTGATTTATATCAATAATGTATATATAAATAGGATAGAACTTTTCCCTAAATTGGCCTTATGGTTAGAAAACTATTTCATCACCTCAGAAAACCTGTCCAGTATTATCCAAGTAGAACAATGTGGCAAGTATTAAACAATTAAGAAAAAACAGAAAAAATAATGTAGTGATTACGAACAAAAGTTATAGAACCAGAGAGTTTCTATTAGACCTAGCTCAGCCACTGACTGCTTTATGAGTCTGGTCCAGTTATTTCGTTATGGCAAACCGGACCGGGAAACAAACCGAGAGACACACGAGAGTACTGCAAAACAGGCTTTTATGACGCAGGCGGGCTCAGAGGGGTCTCGCCTCCAAATTCTGAGCGAACTGGAGTCTAAGCATGGTGGCTTTTATATGTTACAGAAACAAATGGTTACAAAGTCTGCACAAGCTTGAGGTCTAGTCACGTGTTACTCTATAGTTACAAAGTCATGCTATTTTGTAGCTATGCACAAGATTGAAATCTAGTAAAAGGTCACTCTTTAGTTGTACGCAGTTATGCTACTATTAGGAAAGGAGTGGAAAAATTCTCCCTTACAATTTCACCTTTCTGAGCTTCAGCTTCCTCAATTCAAAACAAGGACAAAAATCGTAAGAGTACTTACCACAGGGTTTATTTTAAAATTAAAGGTCTATGTAAAACATTTGTATTTTATTCAACATGTTTATTCATATTACAATTATTACTAATATGAGATGACATCATGAGCTACTGTTAAAAACCACGTAAGGATGTGGGTGGCAGGCTGTTTAAGATTCTGATTCAACCAGCCCTCTACTGGTCACATTCACATGACATTCAAGTCATATTAATGTCATAGGATAGCATAGCAGTTAAGAACAAGGTCTGTTGAATCTTAGTTCTATCACTTATCAGCTGTGTTTTATTCAGTAATATTCTTAACATCTTTATAAAATATCTGGTAATAGCATTACCTACTTTATAATATAGTAGGGAAGATCAAGTTACTATATGTCAAGCTCTTAGAAAAAAATCCCTGGTATATCATAAGCATGTGACAAATGTCCAAATATGCTAAAAGCCAATAGAACAAGAGAACCAGTCTAATAGTCATTACAATAGTAATAATTTTAAAAATCATAATAATAACCATTAAAATAGTAATGCTATACTTAGCTCTGGGATAGTGTGCTATCGTTTCCTTACAATTCCATGTATACTAGCCAATGCAAGCTTCTCAACAAGCCTGTACTGTGGGTAGGCTATGGAGTAATATCTTTGCATTATAATTTGTGAACTTGAAGCTCAGAGATCAGTGACTTGCTAATCCACCTTACAGTGCACAGTACAGCCAGTGCTAGCAGCTAGGTGTGGCCCTGCTGATCCATTGTCCTTTCCACTACAGTGCTTCTCAATGGCCAAAATCCAGAGCAAGGCCATCCAGCAGGCCATCCTGATGAGAATCCCTCCTAAAAGAAGACAATATGGTCACAGAAATCAAGAGCGCAGTGCTCATGCTTGCTGATTCCATAGTTCTATGGGCTATCATAGGTAACAACTGCTCAATCTGCACAAATCACAGCATTATTACCACAGAGACGTATTTAAAAGCTAACCAGTTCTGGCAGATTACATTCATTTAAAAAGGTTCTCATTTTTCCTATCTTTTGATACTTCATATTCCCTTGGTCTCCCAAATCTTTCAACAATTATTTGTAGCTGAATGGGGCAGTCCATGAATAAGTTACTTTTAAAAATACCATTTGGTTTTCAATTTTCATTCAAGCATTAAGACTCGCCACTTTTAGTTTTTGTGTCATTATAAATGAAAGAAATGTATATGTGGAGAAATGTACACACAATCATGGAAATATATATACTCATTGTATATATGATTTACAACAAATGAAAACAGAGATATATGAGACTTCTATATATCAGAGAACCAGACCAGGTAGCACTCAACTCTGAATTTACACATTATTAAGGAGAAGAAAAAACATCAGTAAACACACAAATCTTTCCCTTGACAAGTTACCCTTTCTGAGCCTCCCTTTACTTTACCTCTGTTTTTCTTTTCAGATTATGGGCTTCAGAGAATTTTGTACATTTTCTTCCTCCTGGAGATAGGTCATCTCCAGGTCAAAAGATACATGGATGTCCTTTGGGGGAGAAGTGTTAAAAAATGCTATCAGACAAGAAGGCAGTTAATAGGCATTTACTGAATCCCTAGGCCACTAAGCACTGTGCTAGGTGCTTAGAACTGAGTCTTTTCTGCTTTTCACTAAGAAGGAGGGAAAAGCTGAGACTTCTAGCATCATCACTGACCTCCCTAAGCCATGAATAAAAGATAAAAAAGTTTTCTTCTCTCAACTCACAAATTTAAAAAAAAAAAAGTTTTAATGTATGTTTTTGGTTCAAATGCATTATGGCTTCATGTATGTTTCAGCTCTTAAAAAAACTGTATAGATCAAATGCTCTTTTGGTATAGAAAGTTAAAATAATTTCCAAGTAAACTAGCCATTAGATAATTTAGAATACCAACAGCTGAGTATTCTAGTGAAGGGCTTCTAAAACTCTTCACAATTGACATTTGGGACCAGCTAATTCTTCCTTGGTGGGGGGCTGTCCTGTGAATCTTAGGCTGTTTAGCAGCATAGGTGGCCTGTCCCCATTAGATGTCAGTGTTAACCTCCAACCCAGTGGTGCAAACCAAAAGTGTCTTTAGACATTGCCAAATATCCCCTGTATGCAGAATTATCCCTGATTGAAAACCCCTGTCTAGACCAAACTTCATTGGACACAGAATTTTGTTAGACAGGTAGCATATAAGGACAGCATAAAAGAGCCTGGATATATAATGACGTTAAATTTAAAATAATAAGGTTTCTTTTCTAAAGGTAATTTTATTTACATTTTACATAAGATTGAGAAAATGTCAGTTGCCCAATATCAAAAACCAGGGAAGCTAAAGCAGGATACTCCTCCCCCTCCCAAATTGCTAGCACTGTGCTTGTTTTAGTCCCTGTAACATTAAGGGTCTGTTTCCCAGACAGTCCAGGGATAAGAACTACAGGTTGCTTTTAGTTCTTCAGATGAAAGGACACTACAAAACGTGGTCATTATAAGAACAACACACATTAAAAGAAAAGAAAGAGTAAATTGAGTTTCTGCTCTTAAAAAAACAGTGGGAAAAAAAGAAAAGATACATTCTCATATCAAAGCAATTTATGTTAATGATAATTGGGCAAAACGATAGATTGTTTTTGTGTGTTTTCAGAAGTAATGTCAAATTTACTTCAAAATTTACTTCAGATAATTTTAAAGGTTTCTTATATGTTAAATCGTTAAAAGTGATATTATGAAAGAAAAATATAAAATCTTTTTTAATATATTAGTATAAATGTTTATTTTCCATATGATTTACTTTGCTGTCTTGTCTTTACAATATCAAAAAGTATATTCTTTGAATAGCTCTAGTAAATATATATTTAGTATAAATTTATATTTGTAAATATTATAGATTCATATAAATCTAATAAAATATCTTTCTATTTTGGGATATGAATAGAGGTAAAAATTATATATCTAACCTTCTCCAAATAGTCTCTTAAAATTATTGAATTAATGTGGCTATTAATCTTGCTCAGCAATTTGATGAGCAAGACACCTAACTACAAAAAGTTACTTAGTAAGGGCCGGGCGTGGTGGCTCACGCCTGTAATCCTAGCACTCTGGGAGGCCGAGGCGGGCGGATCGCTCAAGGTCAGGAGTTCGAGACCAGCCTGAGCAAGAGCGAGACCCTGTCTCTACTATAAATAGAAAGAAATTAATTGGCCAACTAAAAACATACAGAAAAAATTAGCCGGGCATGGTGGCGCATGCCTGTGGTCCTAGCTACTTGGGAGGCTGAGGCAGAAGGATTGCTTGAGCCCAGGAGTCTGAGGTTGCTGTGAGCTAGGCTGATGCCACAGCACTCACTCTAGCCTAGGCAACAGAGCGAGACTCTGTCTCAAAAAAAAAACA
>CAUYRT010040525.1:0-38720 GCA_963574885.1 Lepilemur ruficaudatus
TAATATTTATTGTACATTGAGTGCCCTCTGCTCCTTACCCAAAGCTTTCTAAACCCCAACCAAATTCTTAGCTGTACGGTTTATACACAGTGGGATAATTTGGAGCCTTAAAACACCCAAATTCATAGCACTCTGGGAGGATGAGGCGGGAGGATCGCTCAAGGTCAGGAGTTCGAAACCAGCCTGAGGAAGAGCGAGACCCCGTCTCTACTAAAAATAGAAAGAAATTAATTGGCCAACTAAAAACATATGTAGAAAAAATGAGCTGGGCATGGTGGCACATGCCTGTAGTCCCAGCTACTTGGGAGGCTGAGGCAGAAGGACTGCTTGAGCCCAGGAGTTTGAGGTTGCTGTGAGCTAGGCTGATGCCACGGCACTCACTCTAGCCTGGGCCACAGAGTGAGACTCTGTCTCGAAAAAAACAAAACAAAACAAAAAAAACACCCAAATTCTGAAAGATGTTTTCCAACAGGATTTTACAAAGCATGCCTGGAACTAGGACAGGGAATGACTCAGGAGGCCCCAAGGGGTTCTGTCATGGTTGGTAACATTATTGTTTTTTAACTACTAACTAGTAGCAGTGCTTTGTTGTTGTAGATTTAAGAACCTGTTGTCCAAATGTCTTAGTTTAGCATGCAAAACCTTTTACCTCCAAGCTCAGGCCTATTTCTGCCCTGCTACTTTCCTTTACTTCAAGGCATTGTGAATTATTTATATGATAAAATACTAATGGATCATTGTGTTTCACCAAAGTTCTTTCCACTCCTCTTAGTTCTTTTCTGCTCTTAAAGCACTACGCTTTTTACTTTCTTTGTAATACCAGACCAGGAGAAACAACAGCTTTGCCAACTTTTGTTTTCTAAACTTCTTTCATAGTTATCCATAATTTCACAAACTCCCTTAGAAAAAATATCATCTATTTCACATTTTTTCATAGTGTGAAAAATAAATGATTTTAAGTTAAAAGTATTTTATACATCAATGTTTTAAACATTGTATTATCATAAATATTTATATTAGGACAAATTTCACTTTCCGCATTCATTTATTGAGTGAATTTTTTTAGAGAGACAGGGATTGCCCAGGCTGGTCTTGAACTCTTTTTTTTTTTTTTTTTTTGTGAGACAGTCTCACTCTGTTGCCTGGGCTAGAGTGCCATGGCGTCAGCCTAGCTCACAGCAACCTCACACTCCTGGGCTCAAGTGATCCTTCTGCCTCAGCCTCCCAAGTAGCTGGGACTACAGGCATGCGCCACCATGCCCGGCTAATTTTTTTTTCTTTATATATTTAGTTGGCCAATCAATTTCTTTCTATTATTAGTAGAGACAGGGTCTCACTCTTGCTCAGGCTGGTTTCGAACTCCTGACCTTGAGCAATCCGCCCACCTCGGCCTCCCAGAGTGCTAGGATTACAGTGAGCCACCGTGCCCGGCCTGGTCTTGAACTCTTAAGTTCGATCGATCCCTCTACCTCAGCCTCTGAAGTAGCTGGGACTACAAGCGATCACCAGCACACCTGGCTTATATTTAATTTGTTTTAAAATAATTGTGTCAGGAAAACCAAATTTGTTAACAAATGAATTGTAAAATAGGATATGTTTAGCTTGAAGACAGAATGTATAAGAGAGTACAGATTAAACTTTCATCATATCAGAGGAGACAAATCACTTTTACAACATGATGCTTGAAATTGGGCTTAAACATCAGTGGGTTATTTGCATAGTTTTTAGGTTTTTTTTCCTTTCTAAATGATGAGATTAAAGAGAAGTTAGCTTGCCACTTGCAAACATTATCTCCGAATAACATACTGCAGATGTGAATAGTTTTTGGCTTAAAAGCCAAACTGAATATAATTTTCATTACATTTGCTCAATTTAACATCAGTATTCAGTAGATTACTAAAGTCATTCTGAGGCTATACCTAACATTTTTTATCAGATGCAGGCATATAATGGAATCATCTATGATCATGCAGAGATAAACTTCCAGATTTGGTGTCTTTTTGTGAACTTGGTGAATACAACATTGAAATTCTTCATGTTTCTTGTCTTACTGAACTTCACATTTTGACAATAAATAGTTTAGAATAAAAACAATTTTAACTGTTTAACTGTCAAAGCTACCTTCCCTTGGTACTGCTATGCAGCTGAATAACAGTTTCCAAACTGAAGCATAAGCACCGCTTTTCTGGTCCTCACCAGCTGCACATGGTCACTTGACATGCAATTGGTAGCTTGCAGTTACATATTTTCATTTTGAAGAGGAAAGGCTGATTTTTAAAAAAGAATTGGAAACAAATAACATTTATGCCTTTGCATTGTGAACCCAAAATGCCTTTCTACACAAACAGTATCTGGAAAATGCTGACAATGAATAGGTACAACCCCTTCCTTAAAGCCCTTCCAGCTTGGTGGAGAGATGGATAAGTAAACAGTGTGGTGCAGGAACTGGTAACTGATGTGACCATTGATGGTCATAAAGTATTACCGTGGCACAGCACAGGCACTTAACCTGGCTTAGGAAGGTCCAGGATGACTTGCTGACGGAACTGCCAGGAAGGAAGGGAGACTGGATCAGCCCAGAAGCCTTCCCTGATACCCACCCAAGGCCTGATGAAGATGTCACTCTGTGGTCCCCTGCAGCTTGTCACAGCTGATAGCACACTTAATTTTATTGGTTTACTTGTTCATCTTCCTCCAAAACTGGTAAGCCCCTTAACGGCAGCAACTTTGTTGTTTGTCATTGTGTTTGCAGAGCTTGCTGATGCGCAAGAACCATCTGATGAATATGTGGAGGTTTCTAGGTGATGAAGATAATTCTTCTCTAAGATGGACTAATATTTAAAGACAATATTTTATGTCTATACCATGATCTATTAAAAAATGGGTACTAGAATTTTAAATGCCAGTACTCAATATCAGATGCAAGAACAGGATCAGGAGCCAGGGGAGATGCAAAGACAAGACAGGATCACTGCTCTCCAAAAACTTGCAGTTTAAACTGCAGGTTTCATGATCCCCATCTGTATCTGAATAGCTTATCTTTCATTTGTTTATCTTATAGAGCTCTACAAAATAATTCTTTTGAATAAAGGGCTCCATTGCTTAAAAAAAATTGAAAATCCTGATCAAGTTAATTAAGGGTAAATTTTCTAAAAGTATTTACAGATATTCCCTCCTCCATATTAAGACTAGAAGGAAATTTAAATGTAGGGAATTGAGAATTCACAATTTTTAGATACGTTATTTCTCCTGGATTTCATCTTAGTTTTTCCTCGCTAGCCTTTTAGTACCTTTCTAATAGGCAATACATAGCAATGTACAGATAGATGTTAACAATAAAAGTGTCCATTCTGTCCTGTAACTGCAGTATCCCTTGCTATTTGTAACTGTCCAGAAAAAAACTTCTATGTATATCCTCTCTAAAATTACTGCAAAGTATTTTCCAGATTCCATACTTAATGCCAGTTATTCCAAGATGTTTAATTCAAAACCACTATCTAATTTCCCTATAGCATGTGAGAGTTAAAAAATATCCCATTTTCAAAATAGGATGGTTTAATATGAATTGTCTTAAGGAGCTGCAGACACGTGAGCCGTAAATCCTACAAGGTTTATAGAAAAAATGAGCCAAGACATACAGGTACAGTATTCTTTATTATAAACAATCAGATAACAGCCCAAGTACAGATTTGATGGATAATTGAAGCCAAGTTACTATAATCAAAAGCATTACTTCACTCAAATAGAAAGTTTCTTTTTTGCTGTTGATTTGTTTTAACATTAATTTGAGCTTCGTTTAACATATGCCAGGATCACCTAATCTTGTCATACAGTTCGGTTGTTAAATATAACAGGGAAAGATAAAATTTGAAATGCATGTTATATTTTGCTTTATTTGTTGAATATGTACACCAAATATTTGGGACACACTCAAAGTTAAGCAGGAGCTTAAAGTCTGTCAAGTGATACTATAAAGTGCTTTTGTTGTTGTTTTGTTGCTGTTATGGGGGTATCCATATCCTTAGAAGACAGTGACACAGAGGATTCTAAATGCCAGGTGGTTAGCCAACTTTTCCTGATTTATGCTGAGTGTAAAAAAAAATTAACAAAGCAAAGAATATGTGTTAAATAGTGACATCTTTATAGTTCCAAAGTACTGGCCACTATTAAAATATCATCTAGTTAAAACATGCTTTTCACATCTCCATTTTTTAACAAGAAGAAAAAAAACTGGCTTGAACAACTTGATGAATGTTCTGGGTCTCTTGAGTAGGCCAAAATGTTAGTACAGGATTCTCTGTTGCGCAATCCATGTCCAGGGCAAGGTTAAACATGTTCTGCAGTGCTGATGTATTTAAAGGCTTAGCATCTCTGCTTTGTCAGTTATCCTGAAAATTATGCTATTCAATTTTTTTGGATTGTCTACCTCAAGGTATAAGTGCACATGACACATTTAGAAGCTTGAAATCAAATACTGCATTACAATTTTTAAGAAATCTCGGTGGCAAAAGAAAAAGCTGATTGAAATATGATTGTGTTACAATGGATAAAGGGTTAACTTCTCATTGATTCTAAATTCTCTGTATTTCACAGGTATCCATCCTAATAAAGGCTTTTGGTGATGATCTTATGTACCAATTAATAGTTTATTTTTCAAAGAAAACTCAGATTCACTGCAGTATTTTGTCCTGGTTTCCCAAAGCTGCATGGACATCCAGATTTTTTGTTTCTTGTTTTTTTGTTTTTGATGTCATTTATAAATCACCTGTTCTGATTAATTCTGTAAAGGTAGAAGATTACCAGAGGATGAGTTTGACAGCTTGTGGAGAGATCAAGAAAGCTATGTTTGATCTCTGGAGCCAAAGCTGTGTGTGCTCGAAGCTCTCCCATGGAATGGTCCCCATATGAGACTCACCATATTGATGCCTTTTCCAGGAAAAGAGGAGATGGGAAATTATCAGAAAATGGGGAAGCAAGGGAAGGAAAAAAAACCAAATGGAGACCTAGAAGAATAGTAGCATTTATCCAAGGAGTCCATTACTTGACTGCTGATAAGAGAAGGGAAATAAAAATTTCAAAAGATATATTATAATTAAGAAATCAATTACATTTTTTCAAGCAAAAGATCACATGCTTTGTTTTATTTTAAAACTTCTGAAACATGAAAATGTCGCTACAAACGGATACTGTTAGACTCTCAGCTCCATGAGAGCTGGGACTGTCTCTTGTTTACATTTGATTCCACAGTACCTGACATTGTACCTGGCACCTACAGGTGCACAATACATAGTTGATGAACCAATAAACTACAGGTTTTTCTAAACTCTAAATGGGCCGCCTAGTTTTAATGCGAAATGTAATAATTATTTCCTACGGTATACATGAAAGTTTCTATCAGATAACACTAGTCATTACAAGAGGTGACAGTAGTAGCTCACTCGTATATCTTTTTCACATGATCATTTCTACCTTGTATACAATTTAATGAGCAATAACTACCATGTGCACTAATGCTAGAAAGAGTTGAGATAAAATGTATAAATGAAGAAACTTCTTGGATTACTCACGTGCCATCTAAGTCCAATTGCCACCTTAAATTATACATTTTTAAGAGGATGTGAAATATTTTTCCAAGCAATGCTGTGTTTAATGGGTGGCAATTATATATATAAAAATATATGAAAGTACCTAAAAATTTGGGGGATTTTCCTCTATCACCCAAAGGAAAATAAAAACAGGTTCTTAATATTGTGTATATTTTAAAAAGATGTCCTATTTTTAGTTATCACTACTCCCCAGAAGTCATGGGGGATTACGAAATTATTATCACTTTATTTGGGAATTTATTCTAGGTATGAGACTTTAGGGTTTTTTTTTATCAGAGGCTACCAGGGTTGACCAGTAGATTATTTAATTACCAGAGACATTAAGTTCAATAACTCATAAATTTGATCCAAAAATGTGTGTAGATTTTCTCAAAGTCTTTACCATTGCGTTAGTAATCCGCAAATGATCAATATTTGCTGAGAGGCAGGAAAATGCGGCAAAAGGAGCGCCCTCACCTAAAGACTTTAACATGGGAAGGTGAGAAGGTGTATGTCAACGTGTGGTGCTTTCTTTTGTCCCACCCTTTTGTTTCACCTGCATCTTCTGGACACAGGACTGAGACACAAGCTGTCACAGTACACTGCGCAGACTTACAGCATGCAGGACTGCCTGCCAGGAACAACCAGGACGACAGGAACCTGATTTCCTATGTGGAAAGCAGGAATCTCCCTGGGTGTTCTTGGACTAAGTTCTGGTTTTTTACTTTGGGAATATATTAACAGCTCATTTCATGGTATTTCCATATTTATTTGCCCATAGTAGACTCACTTTTTACAGTGATAGACTGCGGCAACATGGACGCTTAGCTTCACAGCTTCTTTCTTTTCCAATCACAGCTTAAATTTATTTAAAATGTACCGTTAATATCAGCACAGCTATGGGTATGTCAGTTTCAGAAATAAACTTTCTGTGGCTTATCTCACATCATTCATAGTACAACAAGCATGTTTTTTTTCTTTCCTGCCAATAGCACTAAACATGAGATCATTTAAAGTATATGAGTTTGACTGCTTTATTTTATCTCAGAGTGTTATTTGCTCTAGTGCTGCTAATACCTGATTTTTGCTATATAAACAGTTTCACTGTTTCTGTGAGGCCACACAGCATGCTTTATTATGATGTGGTTGACTAAAGCTGCCTTTTACTCTGCCAACACCCTTCAAATACTGTTGACACTGTGGCCTTTCATGTATTTCCTCCCACAAAAGAAGCTGCTGCTTATTATAGCACAGGCACGGACAACCTGCCTTTCTAATCGCACTGCAGTGGCACCAGGTTAACTAGAAAGCACAAAACAAATGGTGATAAAAAAAATATGAATAGTATACATTATATGTATTTACACATGTATTTAGAAATTTCAGTTAGTCGCGAATTTGAAATGATATAAGCCACTGCTTGCAATAGCATCTAATCTACAGAAATGTCGCTTAAAACATGACTGTTATGATACTGAAGAAATCGGGTTATGAGGAGAGCCCATCTGAGTGAGAACTTTGTCCAACCACTGCAGCGGTCCGTGAAGATGAATTTCAATCCAGCAGGGGGTGCTGGTGACATCCTGGCGATGATACTCAGCTCCCCAACCCTGAAAAGCAAGAAGGGAGTTGGGAGTGATTGTGCCAGACTCTACAGTCACCCTCCAGGGCCCTGGCAGAGCTGGCGGGGACGGAGGCAGGTGCAGAGCCAGGGCAGCTGGAGAGGGAGAGAACGCGACCTCTACTTTCCGGTAAGGACAGGACAACCCTCGCACCAACTGGACACGCTCAGTGAGCCCAAATCAGTGCATTCCATCCAGGTTCACAGTGCCACACTTGGACCTAGAGATGGTCTGGGGCTCTAGTCACATGGGAAACACTGGCAAATCATTTTCCCTTGCACAGGGAAGAAACCTGACCTTACGTTCACCCATTTGATGCGAAAGACAGCGGTTTGCACAAAATGGTTACTACAGACCAGCGATTGGATCTGAAAGTCGTAAAGAGAAAACTGGAAGGCGCTTTTGATTTTTCAGGGTTGATTATCAAAGCTTGCTCTCCTCTCTGACTCATGTGGCAATTTCCCATTTATCACCACTCATAGGAGAGACAATAAAAAGAAATAAGGAATATATTTGTATATTTTTCTCTATATGTCATACATCAATGAAAAATTATTTTAAAAATGAAGGGAGATCACAGCCAAGCAAATCAGTTTTGTTACTGGGAGCAGTGATTCTCTGTAGAGGTGGTTCAAAACTGAACTTCACCACAACCATGCAGCCTGGTCAAACTTTATATTCGTCACCATGAACCTCAAGTGGACCTCTGATGCCACCTGGCAGGTGCCGCATACCCCCAAGTCCCTTTGCTCTCACGCCCCTCCTCCTAGCCAACTGCTCCGTCCCTTAAAACCTCTAACCGCTACTCCACATCCACACCTGTAACTGATGATCTTACTTCTTAATTTAATCAGAAAGACGAAGCAGTAAGAAATGAGAATTTCCACAGCACCTGCACCCACATACCTGGCCTTTCTACCTCTTACTATAGATTAATAATCTGTATTTCCAAATAAGCTGGTCCATCCATTTATGCGTTACTAGACTCACTGGCCTTCTCAGGGACATCATGCCACCAAATCTCCCCATTCTCTCCTACCATCCTTGGCTCCTACTTGATCATTCCCATCAGCATATGAACACACTGAAATATCTCCTATCTCCAGAATACTTCTCTTGGTTCCTCCTACCCCAACCAGTTACTGCCCGGTGCCTTTGATGCCCTTTCTAGCAAAAGCCCTTGGAAGGCTTGCCCATGCTGGCTTTCCCCTTCCATTCTCTCTTAAATCCATCCCAATCAGCATTTTACCCCAGCCTCCAACAAAACTTTTCTTGTCAAGATCAAAAAAGACCTTTATATTGCTAAAAGTAAGGATCAGCTCTCTGTCTTCATGCCACATGGGCAGTATTTGATTTAGGTCATCACTCCCTGTCCTGCACTGCCTTTTCTTGGCTTCCAAAGCACCACACTTTCTTGGTCCTACTACTACCTCACTGGATGGTCTTAGTTTCTTTGCTGGTTCTTTCTCTTCTCCCCCATCTTTTAAGGTTGATGTGTCCCAGGCCTGAATTCCAGAACCCCTTGTCTTCTCAGTTTAAACTCAAACCTTTGATGTTCTCATTCGAACTCATGGAGTTAGGAACCATCCCGATGCTGGTAATTCCCAAATTAACATCTCAAGCCCGGAGCTCTCTCCCAAAATCCAGACTCATACCGACCTGCCTATTCAGCATCTGCACCTGAATGCGTGACAGACATGGCAAAGTTGTTATCACGGAGACGGAACTCTTAATCTTACCTCCAGGCCTGAGACACCTGCATCTTCTCCATCTTGGTTGAAGTCAGCTAACTTCATCCTTCCAACTCCTTTCTTTTTCCTCACGCTGCACATCTAATCTGCCTCCACAATTCAGAATCCTTCCACTTCTGACAAGTTCTACTGGACTCTCCTGGTGGGAGGGGCGTCATCTCTCACCTCAATATCGCAACAGCCTCCCAACTAGTTTCCCTCCTTTCAGCCTTGCCTGCATAATATCTGTTCTCCACACAGCAGACAGGGGGATCCTTTAAACACAGAAGTCAGATCATGAAAATCTTCTGGTCCTTTCGCCGCAAAGTCTCGCTAGTTCTTTAAAGTAACAGCCAAACTCCTTGCTGTGGCTTAGGAAGCCCCAGCCTTGCTCCGGGTCCCTGTCGCTGCTCTGATCTCACTGCCACACACTCAGGGTCCAGCCACACTGACCAGCTTGTTCCTCCCAATTTCCAGGCTTCCTCTTGCCGCAGGGCTTTCTTCCTCGCTCTTCCCTCTGCCTCTGTGGCTCCTCCCCAGACCACCCTGACTAGTCTCTGCAGGCCCCCCTTTTCAATGAGGCCTGCCCTGCCCTGCAGCCGACCCCCACTCCCACTCCCTGCCCCCTGCTCTAGGTTTTCTCTTTCTATCCACATTCTTTGTGATGGTTGGTGTTTACTGTCTGTCTCTCCCTGCTAGAATATTGGTTCCATGAGGGCAGAGATCTGTGAGTAATCTTTATTTTTTTTTCTTAGATTCAAGCATTCTTTATTACTGAAAAAGTAATCTCTAAGCATGAACAAAAGTTTAAAACATTTCTATATAATTGTTTGGAATTTATATCTTTTCACTAACTTCAGTAGATCATAATTATTTTCCATAACTCTGATACAAAAAGGGAGCGTTTCCTCAATATTTTAGTAACTTTTTAAGCAAAGCAAAACAGTGATATAGGCTGCAACAGAAACTCTTACCGTTCCTCATTCACTACGGCTCTGCATTAATAAGCACAACTGGACAACCGTGTGGCCACAGCTGTTCTCCATCTCCCTTGGCCTCCGATCCAAGACAGTAGTTCTCATGATTACAAATGTGTTCACTTGAAATCAGGAATGTAACAGAATCGCTCAAACCAACACTTTCAAAGTTTACAGTTCATCAATGGAACTTAAATTGACTTAGTGACTCAAATATTTCAACAGAACTGAAATCCAATGAGTAATCTCTTTGTTCTCCTATCCTCCCTTCCTCCCTCCCTCCTTTTCTTCCCCTCTTTTCTTTTTTTCCCTATCATCTTTCAGCTGAACTAGATTCAGCATCACTTTGTGAGTAATCACTGATGTATCCCAACACCTACAACAGCACACAGCAGGTGCTCAGTAAGTATTTGTTGACTGACTGAATGAATGAGTCTAGAATCAGTAGAAATCAGAGCTGAAAGAGACCTTAAAGGTGATCTGATCCATCACCCCCAGTAGTAGCCACCAGTGTTTACTCACGTATGATTTTTAAAACTGATCATCTACTGTTATATTTATTAAGTATTTTTTAAAGTCCATGCAATATGTTTGTTTTCTGTGAATTGTGTAGCTTTATAAATTTAAATGTTGTATACTTAAGAAATACATCTAGTTGATGCTAGGAAAGTCAGATTTCTATGTGAGCTTATATTTAATTACAATGAAGTAATTGCCTATGAGATATTGGCATTTCATCCTAATTTTAAAAACACAGACCTGGAAAAAAAAAAACAATTCAAATGATGGTTCATTAATGGCAATTTAATGCCCTCTGCTGGCTCTAAAGCAACAGAACATTTGAAAAGATTTCCAGGTATTTTCAATTGCTTTACAAAAATGTATGCTTTTAAAACTGTAAATTCTAGGCCGGGCGCGGTGGCTCACGCCTGTAATCCCAGCACTCTGGGAGGCCGAGGCGGGCGGATTGCTCAAGGTCAGGAGTTCGAAACCAGCCTGAGCAAGAGCGAGACCCCATCTCTACTATAAATAGAAAGAAAGTAATTGGCCAACTAAATATATATAGAAAAAATTAGCCGGGCATGGTGGCTCATGCCTGTAGTCCCAGCTACTCGGGAGGCTGAGGCAGAAGGATCACTTCAGTCCAGGAGTTTGAGGTTGCTGTGAGCTAGGCTGATGCCACGGCACTCTAGTCCGGGCAACAAAGTGAGACTCTGTCTCAAAATAAAATAAAATAAAATAAAATAAAATAAAATAAAATAAAATAAAATATTGGGCAAAAGTACAATTAACCATTTCCCAAGATCTACCTGCTTAGTTCCAATAATATAAATACTTAACTGATTAGCTAACATACACACTAAAAAAAAAACACACACTGAAATAAATATACCTAGCCAGCAGGATGATATAAAACTTATAATTTTTTCCCCATATCTTTGTCATTACAAACATTACTCTTAATTTAAATATCCCACTTAAAAGAATATTGCAACTATGGCTTTACTACTACTTACAAAACTTTTACAGTAAATCCTTGAGTCTTCAATTCTTTTATAAAATTCTAACACAGGTGATACTTCTACTTCTACGTACTACTTATATTTCAATAATCATTCATTCTAAAGAAATGAGTTTTGTCAACAATGTTTCACTAGTAGATTCCCTAATAACTCAGGAGATTCTTGTTTGCTAAACTCCAACAATACATTAAGACTTACCAAATACTATCTTTAACATTAAATATTATCTTTAGATAATAAATAATCAGTGGTCATTAATGAAGGTTTCAATAATATTGAAGAATTTATGAAGTAAATGAGACTAATTTCCCACTGTTTCCAATATCAAAGGTAGATCTTTGAATAACTGTGTATAACCTAAATTTATAGAATTTAGGCATTGGAAACATTAATTCAATACTTCATGAAACAGTTGAAAGACTTACCATCATAGTCTCTACACCTTTTCTTTGGCATTGGCGGTCTTACATAAGAGTTATGGTCCACCTGGTCTTCATGAAATTCAGACCAACTTTCGGTAGTGTTATTACCATGATGAGTAGGAGCAATTACTGTAATAGTGCTGCTCAAAGTAGGCACAGGATAGTGGCCAGATGAAATACTAGGTACCGAAGAGACTGGAGTATAATTATTTTCTAATGGATCTGTTCTATCCAGGTCATATTTAGGTTTTACCAGATCCCTTTCTGCAACAAAAGATAAATGACTTATAAAACTAAACTCTATAAAAAACACCAGGTACCAGATCTTAGAAACAGTGACATTTTTCTAAATATAAATCAAAGATTTAAATTTTACATAATACCCCTTTTAAAAACTACTCAATCAATACACAATGTTCTCAGATAAGCTATTTCTTTTCAATATAACCTAACTATAAAACCACATATAAAACTGCTGTTATTTAATAAGTTTATCCTTAGAGTTTTATTTATAGAAAAAAGAAAATTTTTATTTTCTTCATTATAATGCTAGTATGTATAATGTCAGTACACAAAAAAAACAACACAATAAAGCATGGTTATTTTTCCTGTGATGAACATTTTGCTGTGATCCAGTGGGCTTCATCCCAGAGATGCAGGGATGGTTCAACATATGCAAAGCTATAGATGTCATTCACCACATAAACAGAAGCAAAAACAAAGACCATATGATCCTCTATTCAATAGATGCAGAAAAAGCATTCGACAAAATTCAGCACACTTTTATGATAACGCTTAACAAAATAGGCATAGATGGGACTTACCTAAAAATGACAAACGCCATACATGATAAACCCACAGCCAACATCATACTGTACAGGGAAAAACTGAAAGCATTCCTGCTTAGAAGTAGAACCAGAGAAGGCTGTCCTCTATCACTGCTTCTATTCAACATAGTGCTTGAAGTCCTAGCCAGAGCAATCAGACAAGAGAAGCATATCAAGGGCTCCAAATGGGGGCAGAAGAGGTCAAACTATCAATCGTTGCTGATCCTTTGATCTTATATCTAGAAAACCCCAAAGATTCTGCCATGAGACTACTGGAATTGATAAACATATTTAGCAAAGTCTCAGGTTACAAAATCAATGTTTACAAATCAGTAGCATTCCAATAAGCCAACAACAGTCAAACTGAGAACCAAATCAAAGACTCAATACCCTTCACAATAACAACAAAGAAAATAAAATCCCTAGGAATATATTGAAGGAGGTAAAAGACCTCTACAGGGAGAACTACGAAACACTGGTGAAAACAGTATCATGCTCATGGGTAGGCAGAATCAACATTGTTAAAATGTCTATACTACCCAAAGTGATCTACAGAGTCAATGCAATCCCTATTAAAATACCAACATCATTCTTCGCAGATCTAGAAAAAATAATACTACGCTTTGTATGGAACCAGAGAAGACCCCGTATAGCAAAAGCAATCTTAAGCAAAAAGAACAAATTGGGATGCATCAATTTACCAGACTTCAAGCTATACTACAAGGCTACAGTAACTAAAACAGCATAATACTGGCACAAGAACAGAGACATAGACTTATGGAACAGAACTGAGAACCCAAATATAAAACTTTCTTCATGTAGCCATCTAATTTTTCACAAAGCAGACAAAAATATACACTGGGGAAAAGAATCCTTATTCAATAACTGGTGCTGGGAAAATTGGATAGACACGTAGGAAACAGGATCCACACCTTTCATCTCTCACAAAAATCAACTCACGGTGGATAACAGACTTAAACCTAAGGCATGAAACTACAAGAATTCTAAAAGAAAATGTCAGAAAAACTCTTAAAAGATATTGGCCTAGGCAAAGAATGTAAGAGGAAGACCTCAAAGGCAATCACAGCAACAACAAAAATAAATAAATGGGATCAAATTAAAAAGCTTCTGCACAGCCAAGGAAACTATCACAAGAGCAAATAGACAACCTACAGAATGGGAGAAAATATTCTCATGTTACGCATCCAATAAAGGGCCAATAACTAGAATCTATACAGAACTCAGGAAAATCAGCAAGAAAAAAATCAAGCAACCTTATCAAGAAGTGGGCAAAGGACATGAACAGAAACTTTTCAAAAGAAGATAGACTAATGGCTAACAAACGTATGAAAAAATGCTCAACATCTCTAATCATCAGGGAAATGCAAATCAAAATCACAATGAGTAATCACTTATCTCCAGTGAGAATGGCCTTTACCAAAAATTCCCAGAGCAATAAATGTTGGTGTGGATGCAGAGAAATAGGAACCTCATACACTACTGGTGGGACTGCAAACTAGTACAACCTCTGTGCAAAGTTATATGCAGATACCTCAAACAGCTACAAGTAGAACCATTTGATCCAGCAATCCCATTACTGGGCCTCTACCCAAAGGAACAAAGGACATTCTCTATAAAAAAGACATCTGAACTAGAAAGTTTGTAACAGCACAATTCACAACTGCAAAGATGTGGAAACAACCCAAGTGTCCATCAATACATGAGTGGATTAAGAAAATGTGGTATATGTATACCAAGAAATTCTACTTAGCCACAAAAAAACAATGGTGATATAGCACCTCTTGTTTTGTCCTGGATAAAACTGGAGCCCATTCTACTAAATGAAGTATCACAAGAATGGAAAAGCAAGCACCACATATACTCACCATCAAATTGGTATTAACTGACCAACACTTATATGTACATATAGTAGTAACATTCACTGGGTGTTGGGCAGGCGGGAGGGAAGAGGAGGGCATGGGTATGTTCACACCTAATGGGTGCAGTGTGTACCATCTGGGGGATGGACATGCTTGAAGCTCTGACTAGAGTGGGGCAAAGGCAATATATGTAACGTAAACATATGTACTCGGTAATATACTGAAATAAAAAAAAAGATCCTACTATGGCCTTTTACAGTAAACAGTATTTATTAAGGTAAGAATGGATGAGCAAAGAGCAAGAAAAAGGACTCCATAATAAACATGAACAAAGAAACTAACTAGGCTGCATATGGTCCCAAGGAAAGAGAAAAGATATTAAGGAGGTTAGTTAAATGAAGCAACCTGCGAAGGGGCCAGCTACACCTAGATCACAGTAGGGGAAAATATTCTAAAAAAAAAAAAGAGTAACAGAATATAAGGCTCATGCAAAGGCCATAAATAGTATTAAAAGTAGCAAAAATCTAGGTTTGAGTAAAGGTGTTTTAGTTGTTTTACTGCAGTATCTTCTTTTTAATACATACTAGAAGAAAAATTACACATGTTCGAAATGACGTGCCCTTGCAAATAAATGTAACTGAAACAAAAAACTTAACTTTTTAAATATTAATAGTTTTGAAGTATAACTGATATACAATAAACTGAACATATTTAAAGTGTACAATTTAGTGAGTTTTGATTGATGTATACTCCTGTGAAACCAACACCACAATCAAAATGATGAACATATTCATCACCCCCAAAAGTATCCTCATGTATCTTTCTAATCTGAAATCCATGTCTCCTTTATTCCATCTCAGGCAATCACTGATTTGCTTTCTTTCATCAGATTAGTTTGCATCTTCTAAAATTTTATATACACATGTACTTTTGTCCTGCTTCTCACTTAGCATAATTATTTTGAGATTCATATATTTTGTTGCATGTATCAAGAGTTCTTTCCTTTTTATCCATCTTATGGCATAGAAATACTACAATGTGTTTATCCATTCACCTATTGTTGGACGTCTGAAGTGTTTCCAGTTTTAGCTATTATATATAAAGCTGCTATGAACATGTATGTATAAGTCCTTGTGTGGACACATGCCTTCATTTCTTTTAGGTAAATACTAAAAAGTGGAATAGCTGGGGTCATTTGCAAGGTGTAGGTGTAACATTTTAACATATGACCAAAGTGTTTTCCAAAGAGTTCATCTACCTTCTAACCAACACCAAATATAATCAGTCTTTTTCATTGTGGCCATCCTGTTGAATGTGCAGGGTAACTGTGATTTTAATTTGCATGGAATAAAATTTTGAAAAAGCATTCACTTAGACCACAGTACAGAACACAACACAACAGAAAAAATGAAGACAACTTTGGCAAAATGTTAAATAATTTTTAAAAACCCTTAAATATGAATTGTCTTCACAATAAAAGAGTGATAACCAAAACAAACACATACATGTACTACTTACCCCTACTTCGTGTTCTGCTTCTGCTTCTAGTCCTGCTTCTATCTCTATCCCTGTCACGAACCCTCTCTTTACTCCAACTTCGACTTCGACTCCTGCTGTAACTGCGACTCCGCCCTCGTCTTCTATTGTATCGGTCTCTATAGGAATCTCTTCGAGGAGGGTTTCGATCATAATCTCTTTTGCGAGAACGATCATCTTTTTTCCTCTCATCACGACTTCTAAAGAAATACATGATGACTTTTATGTAAATAATTTTAAGTGGACATAGGAAAAAACTCATTAAAAAAGTGCAAAAGTCATTTAATTCTTATAACATAATTTTTTATCCTATCATCAGAACACATATACGTGTAACTCAAAGAACTGAAAAAAATTAAGTTTAAGGACCCTAAAACCCTTTTATGAGGAACACTCTTAAAGTCTTAATCCTTAGTCTTATACACATTGGCATCTATACAATTAGACATCTGTACATAAAGACGTCTACACTATACATATGTCTTATAGAACATACAGAACATATTGGTTTGTACGTATAGTTTCATAGGTATGTATTACATGCACTATACTCTAAATGCTTTTGAAGGCTTAACGAAAAAAATAATTTAACCACACTAAAGGGAATCTTCAAGCAAAAGAAGAGTCACACATTAGGATTACACTGGAATCTGAAGTTTGGAATAAAACTAATATTAACAACTAATGTATGTCAAGTACTGTTCTAAATCTTACTCCCAAGACCTACAAATCTGACCCATGTTTTCTTGGTAGAAAAGCTGCTAGTTGCACTTTCCTAGACCAATCAAAGAGTAGATATTACTGCCCCTATGTAAAAGATAATCAAAATCTAATCATTTATATAAAAGATAACTAAAGTCTAAACACTAAGTATATAGTTTAATGAACCACTCACCTATTTTCTCTGTATCGGGAGCTTGACTGGGAAGGACTGTGATTTAGCCGTCTAGAAAACTTCTTCTCTCGCTCTTCTTCTTTAGTGATCTGATATATAAAATTAAAATGTGTACAAGTTTAACAACAGTTATTTCTTAACTGTTAAACTGTCATCTTCTAAAAGTATTCAAACTAAGTATCTCTACAAAGTACAATCATTTAATTTAGCTATAAAAGACAGTCTATTGAAAGTTAAAGTGAATGGTAAAGAAAGTCATAAATGCTTATCTTAGATAACAGGGGTGAGAAAACATTTTAAGCAAGAGCCTTCATTTTTAAATAAATAATGGAAAGCTGATTTTATTCCTTCTTCCAAAAATCTTACATTCATACTTTGGTTTCATGGATTTGGTTCAGCACCAAACACATCAAAGAATATAGGAGAATGCATTAGAATCAACCACGTCATTAAAAAAAAAAAAAAAAAGATCTGGGAAACAATATATAAGGTGACAGTTCTCCAGTTTCTATATATTCCTGTTTCCTATAAGGGGCCTCCATTCACATAACTACTAGAAAGCAACCCTGGAAAACGTTCCCTTGATCAGTGTTACGATCTCCAGATTGTACTGCTGAGAACATTGGTTCCATAGGGCATTAACAGATGTGATTACAAAAAAAGGATTGGAGGTTAAACAGATTTAGGAATAGAGAACAAGTAGCTTCTATAAATAGATAGGGCTCAAGATTTTGCATTTTTAAAAAGAACCCTAAGATATTTTTATGAAGGTATTCTATAGATAAGGTACACATCTTCCAGTTTATGCCAGCCATTCCCGAATCCCTTTCGGTAAGGGCTTCTCACTGTCAAAAGTGTGTCACATTGCATAAGAAATTAAATGGAAATTCTATTAACAGACCGAACCAGGGCAAATATTCATTAAAGCCTTCTCTTTTAACAGTTTGCCTTTTTTCTTTTGTTCTTCTTTCACTACCTACTTCAGTTCTCTTTCCAATCCAGACAAAAAGCTAGGTACTAATACAAACCCTCCTGATGAACTCTTTCCCTTCTATTTACCTCAGTGCACTCTTGCAAGTAATTTATATTAACATTTCACCATATTCCATAGTACTTGCCCATCTGGGAACTTTTACACCCACACAGCATTTTAAACTCAGACTGCCATCTGACATTTCGACAATTCTGAAAGATCAGGGATAAATACCCTCCATAATTGGTCAAGACGACTGTAAAAAGTATTACTGCATCGATACATATAAGACTAAGGCTTTGCCACTAACTCACTTTGGGGGAAGACTGCTTCTCAAACCAACCACCCATGATTTACTCAAGATTTTTTGAGAATTAAAATATAATTAGTAAGAAAAATATGAAACCAATCCAAAGATATACCAGTGGGCAAAGCTTAAATAAATTATTGTATATCTCCACATGGCATAAGTGACTGCCAACACAACATCCACTGTCCCTTTCTTTCTTATTAACAGAACACCTATATTGTTAGGGATGAAATATGCCCAATTATAAAATTACATTTCTAGTCATCCCCTGCAGATAAAACTGACTAGGATGCTGTGTATGTGTTGAGCGAGTGTGAAGTAGGCATGTGTGTATTAAAATATAGACATATACATGTGTGGAAATATATTCAGATACAGATATAAATATATTATGCATTGGAGAATTATCACATATTATATATGTATATATTACTATGTATTAAAATGCATATAACCTGGGGAAACGGCATAAAAAGAGAAAAAAAAAAAAATCAAAGGTCACAACCACATCTCCCACCTTACAACTCTCAACAGTGACACCAGCTACCATTTACGGAGAGCTTATCATATGCCACACACTAAGCCAAGTGCTTTATATACATTATTTTACATATTCCTCATAACTCTACAATATTTCCATTTCTCAGCTGAGTAAACTGAGGCTCAGAAAAGTAATGTTTTCAAGGTCACAAAGCAGTGACTTGTAGAAAAGTCTTAAGCAAGATTTGTTTGACCTAAAGCTAGTCTGAATCCAGAAATGTAATAGCTTGTCAGTAATTATTTTCACCAAAATTCTTCTTAACATCAAACTGAGAAAATCTGAATTATCATGACTATTAGATAATGAATAGAGATTATAAAATGTAGATTAAAATTTCAAAGCCTCTTGAGATATAAAATCATTTCCATTGCCCTGTGAAGGTCCTTGTGTTTGCACATAAGACAGAAGAAGTGATCTACTGTCAATCTAATTACTTTTATAGAACACAGATAATGAGATTCCATGTCCATAAGATACCGTGCAGAAAAGAGTTAAAAGCAGACCCAAGACTATTATCCTTAGAAAGGCCTGTTTATGAGACTGGCCTTTCATAAAGGCCTTTCCCTGGCTGAGTCCAGGGAACCCTGATTTCTGGAGGATTCCCACTATTCTCTGACATTCACTGTACGTGAATCATTTGTGAAAACAACATGGTTTATGCAAAACTCCTGCTTTCCTCCCAGGAGTATGGAATTTTGATGTATAATAGGTGGAGGGTGTCTACGTGACCAGTACCAAATAAAAACCCTGGACAGTCTCTTATGAGCTTCCCCAATTCACACATGTTGTAACAACTCATTGCTAGAGGAATTAAGTGCATCCTGTGTGACTCTGAGGACTTTGGGAGCTTGTGTCTGTTTTCCACTGGATTTTGCGTCATATACCTTTTTCCACTTGCTGACTCTGCCTTGTATCCTTTTGCTGTCACAGCCATGAGTATAATGATATGCTGAGTCCTATGATTTCCTCATAGTGAAATCATCAGACCTGGGAATGGTGTTAAGGACTCCCAACACACAGATACATAAGACAAAACTCAATTTAATTATTCCTTTTATTTGTTTAAATAGCTTTTAAGCTATAACACAAATCTTTACCTCTTCTTTCTTTATATCTTTTTCTTGGTGCTGAAAAAATTCTACCTTCAGGCTTCCTGATGATGGCTGCTCTGGAGGAGGTAGATAACTCTTTGTATTCACAGCATCAAAAAGTTTTTCCACAAATATCTGAGTCTCTAAAAATAAAACCAAAAATCACGGATTGAAAGACATTTGCTAAGATATTAATTCACCACTTCTACACGTCAGAACTCTAATATTATGAAATACACCTTGACTATTATAAATTTAGAAATTATACTAAGGTACAAGTCCTGAGGTAATACTGACTCATTCAATTTTCAGGGTGGTAAAGACTGGAATGGCTAGAACTTCCAGGCCAGTCTATTCCAGCCATGAGCAGTCTCCACATAGCCCACTCGCTGTGCCAAACACAAATATTATCATTATCTAGATATGGGTGAAGTACAAAAAGCTGAAAAGCAATGTGCTAGACAAGATTCAAAGCAGTTTCCAAAGCAGTACTATCTTTAAATAAATAAACATTCAGTCCTTTTCTTAATCCTTTAACTTGCATAATAAAAAATATCAGCAAAAATATGCTTTAAGAATAAGCATGAGGATGTTAATGATTAGAGGTTTTAGATACTCTGTGAATAAACTTATTTAAAATAACTTAAAGTAGTATTTTAAAACCAAAGATCTTACCTTTCTGAAGAAATACATCCAGCTGATCAATACATAATGCCTTTAACTCTTTTTCACTTTTGTCTTTCTTTACCAAAGCCAGAACATATTTTGCTAGGGCTGAGGGATCTGCATCACAGCTAAAGAAAAAAGAAATGTTGAAGGAAATTTAGCTATGAACAGCTGCACATTGCAGAAATTCCAGTTACAAACTGACTTAGTAGGTATGACAAATAGTTAAGTGAGTTAATATATATAAAAAGCACCTGGCTCACGGAGGGTACTGAGGAAATCTAAGTTCTCCTTATATTAATGTACCTCACATGCTTTATGTAGCCATCATTATTTAAAAGCATGCCACACAGTATATTAAACAGCAGAAAAGACAGTCTAAAAATACAGCCAAATATATTAGGAATTTAGGTTTTATAAAGGTGGCATCCAAATCAACAAAAAAGAGATGAATTATGCAATAAATAGTATTGAAACTATTCAATACTGCCAAAGGTAATTTGGCAGTTCCCTTTTTAAAAACTAACTTGGATTCATAATTTATTCCATACACCACAATAAATATAGAACTATAAAACAAGAAACCATTATAGTATTAGAGGAAAACATGTATTATTTTATAACCCTGAAGGATTAACGAAGACACAAAATCCATATCACAAAAGAGTAATCTGATTATATTAAAAAAAATCAAAAACTTCGGAATGAAGAGTCAGCAAATGAGGAAAAAGCTCAAATAGTTTAACTCATCACAAAAAGGCAAATTCCTCTAACATGTAGAACTTCTGTTGATTGAGACCAACATCATAAGTATGAGGGGAAAAATACAAAGAATGTGAAGATACTAAAAAGAAATAAAAATGACCTTAAATGAGTAAAAATTCAACCTCATCCATAAGAGAAATGCAAGCTTAAGTTACAACGAAATATCATTTTTCAATTATCAAGTTGGCAAAATCCAAAAATATGGAAATATATTCTGGTGGCAAGACTAAGGAAACAAGCAATTTTTATACTTTGAGCTGGTGTGTGTAAACAGATAGCCCACTATAAGAATATACTAGCAGTATCAAGGTCACAAATGAAATCCGATTCAGCAATTCTACTTGTATGAATCTATTCTACACATATACTCACATGTTCAAAATGACATGTGTAGAAGTTATCCACTGTTATACTGATTGTAAAATCAAAAATGTGTAAATGTCCAGTTATAGAGGACTGGAAAAATAAATTATATTGAATCCACACAAAGGAATAACATATATGCAGCAAAAGGACAACACAAAAGTAATGAAGTTTTCATTTCTTACTGAAATCTTCATTATCAAATTTTTTAAATTTAAAAAGGTAGAGAAAAGGTTTGTATAGCATGTTACCCTTTGTGTTGAGGGAAAGGGAGAAATCATACATTTGGATTGGTTTATGTTTGAAATACGCATGAGGAAGGATAAACAACTAATAACTATTATTACTTGTATGGGGGGATGATAGAGAAAACTAAGGCCAAGAGGGAAAGTTTTTTTTTTAAACTGATACATAATTGTACATATTTATGAGGTACAATGTGATAAGTCAATAACAGTACACAATGTGTAATGATCAAATCAGGGTAATTAGCATATCACCTCAAACATTTATCATTTCTTTCTGTTAGGAACATTCAAAATCCTCTCTTCTAGCCACTTGAAAATATAGAATAAATTAACCGTAGCCACCCCACAATGCTAAGGAACACTAGAACTTATTCTTCCTATCTAGATGTAATTTTGTATTTGTTAGCCAATCTCTCCTCATCCCCAAACCCCCTACCGTTCCAGGCCTTTATTAACTACTATTCTATTATACTCTCTACTTTAATGAGATCAACTTATTTAACTTCCAAATAAGAGTGAGAACATGCAGTATTTATTTTTCTGTGCCTGGCTTATTTTACTTAACATAATGTCATGAAGGAAAGTTGTTTTTTGTTTGTTTTATACAGATGAGGACTTGCTATGCTACCCAAGATGGTCTTGATCTCCTGGCTTCAGGTGATCCTCTTGCCTGGATTTTATTTCATAGCTTGGTAGCATAAAAACAATGGCTTAATTTCACACCAATAACGTGAGGATCAGTAAAACACACTTTCCAAGCATACAGATGATATTAAAAGGTTTAATAATAATAGCTTTAAAAAAAATTAGGGAATTTCAGTAGGGACAGAGGACTACAAATGACCAGTGGAGAAAAGGATAACAGTTCATTTGAGGAAAAACACATACATGATACATTTGGCATGACATCTTCAATTCATTTTTATTTCTCTTTATTATAACTGTTAAAAGTTTTAACTAACAATAATAAATACAAAATAGAGATTCCACATGTTCTAGGTAAAGTTGAAATGCTATGATATTAATAAAATAACCTATACAAATTAAAGCAAAGGTAGGCCAAATGTAGTGGCTCATGCCTGTAATCCTAGCACTCTGGAAGGCAGAGGAGGGAGGATCATTTGAGGCCAGGAGTTCAAGACCAGCCTGGGCAACACAGTGAAACCCCATCTCTACAAAAAAATTAACAGGCATGTGGCACACGCCTATAGTTCTAGCTACTCAGGAAGCTGAGGTAGGAGAATCCCTTGAACCCAGGAGTTCGAGAATACAGTGAGCTATGATTGTGGCACTGCACTCTAGTCTTGAGTGACAGGGCGAGACCCTGCCTCTAAAAAAAAAAAAAAAAAAGTTAAAATTAAAAAAAATCTAGAAAATACAAAACACATACTAAAACATCTCAATTCTTATACACAGAATATAATTTATAGTGGTTCTACAAAAGTATACCAGTAACATATGTCATTAAATCAAAAAGTACATCTTAAAGATGGTGACTAGCTTTCGTTGCACAGTAGAATCCCTATGGAAAAACCTAACTGCAAGTCAATCAACAGGCCTAATTCAACCATTTTTATTTTGCTTTGTTGTTTTATAAAGTCTGCACAGGTAAATGATAATACTGTGAGAGTTAAGAACTACTCTATTAAGGAACCGGTATAGCATTTATCTTATATGCTGTAAGATTGCCTTCTATCTACTTCACTGTGATTTTAAAGTACATCTTCAAATTCTTCACTCCTCTCTCAAAAAAGGTAAAGCCTAATTTCCCATCCCTTAAGACTGGAATCCAGCAACTTGCTTCTAACAAATATGGCAGAACTGATAGTGTTTCTGACCTCTGAGACTAGGTCATAAAAGCAATGTGGCATCCTCCTTGTTCTTGCATGTGCATGAGTGCACACACACTCTCTCTCTCTCTAATCACTTGTTCTAGAGAAAGCTGCTACCAAGTGCACTCAAATAGCCTTACGAATACCATGTGATAATGAAATGTGAGCTCCAGCCAATGATTAGCAAGGAACTGAGGTCTCTTGCCAATAGTCACATGTGAGTGAGCTTGGAAACACACTCTACAATCCCAGTGCAACCTAGAGAAGACTGCAGCTCTGACCAACAGCTTTGACTGCAATCTCATGAGAAACACTAAGTCATAAATACCCAGCTAACCTGCCCCCAAATGCCTGACCCATAGTAACTATGAGATCATAAATGTCTGCTGTGCCACTAAGTTTCAAGGCAATTTGTTATTCAGCAATCATAAATCAACTTTTCTCATAAATGTATTTTCATTTATTTACAAAGACTGGAAGTGAGTTATAACCCAACAGCAAACAAGAAAAAAAAATCCATTTTAATGCAAAAGATTTTCAAAGATTTTCACTTTTTCTTTCAAAAATTTATTTCAATATTCTTATAACCAACATTTTCCTTAAAATATAGACAAAATGATTTATGATGAAGTAAATTTATGTTTTATCATAATGAGCATGAAAATGCTCAGATCTCTGATTTAAGCATGAAGAAGTGGGACAACAACCTTATAATGTATCTAGAGATACGCTTACATCTCACAATCTGGTAATACTACATGAGAGAACATGAAATAATACTTATTCAAGTTAGATAACCTGAATAAGCACAATCAACTAGACATCAACCAAACTAGACATCAAGCTAAACATACTTCAATTTACTGGAAATCATTATGATACATAATACTATTACTGTGTTTTTTGTGTTTTATTGTAATTGCTGTGAATAAATTCAGAGTCTACATTAAATTCAATTTAATATTGAATATTGCTATAATTTCTTAATATTGCTATAATTCGATTTAATATTGGTTTGATTGTTGTGGTGAATTTTTAATAATGACTTACAAGTCATTTTCCATTTCTCTAAACATCAAATCTATTTCATTCTATTATTTTTTAAATAGGACACTTTAAGAATGAATTAAAATGTTAGCAGATAAAAAACTGGAGGAAGACTTGTGATTTTTGTAATTACTGTGGTCTGTAAACTACAGTTCTTATAAAACAGCAAGACAGAATTCCTGAACAATCTTTGTTCAACACCTTCTATAGGAATCAATTTGAATTTAATCAAAAACCAGTAACCACAACCACCACACAATAAACTACCATATAAAGAAATTCTAAATGCTTGAAATAGTCTAAAAGGCAGACTATTTTTTAAAATTGGTTACAGTTCAAATTATATAGTAGAAGCAAGGATTATAGTTTCACATTTAATAGCAAAACAACTGATTGCATTTAGGAGTCAATTTTTCTTAAGTCCCAGAACAATTTTAGTTCACTATTTTTAAAAATAAAAGTATATCCTTACGGCCGGGCACGGTGGCTCACACCTGTAATCCTAGCACTCTGGGAGGCCGAGGCGGGTGGATTGCTCAAGGTCAGGAGTTTGAAACCAGCCTGAGCAAGAACGAGACCTTGTTTCTACTATAAACAGAAAGAAATTAATTGGACAACTAAAAATATATAGAAAAAATTAGCCGGGCATGGTGGCGCATGCCTGTAGTCCCAGTTACTCGGGAGGCTGAAGCAATAGGATCGCTTGAGCCCAGGAGTTTGAGGTTGCTGTGAGCTAGGCTGACACCACGCTAGCCCGGGCAGCAGAGTGAGACTCTGTCTCAAAAAAAAAAAAAAAAAAGTATATCCTTACAAATTACAGTTGAGTAAACAATTTGAATCACAGACATTTATACCAAAATGTTATGTACCAGGAACAGAAAGGCAAAATGTACGTTCTATTTTCTATTTGTCTTAATTAAAAGTGCCAATGTTATATTATCTGAACATCCAGCAATGGTAACCTGATATGCAAAATCAATTAAATAAAAATATTTTGCCTAATTGAAAGAAAATTATATTCAGGCAGTAAAGGTTTTAAAAAACTGTCTCCATAGCAAGCAAGAGTACTTTACTATACCAGTTGCCACTGCTGATGATAGGTTTGAGATTTGAATGATATATATCTTGTCAGATCCAGACTTTACCCTCTGCTATGCTGGAAATGTGAAAGAAAAGTGGGACTGAAAATCTCCTTACAGATCAGGAAGAAAAAAAAGAATCAAGTTTTAAAAATGTTTAAGGATTAAGAAGAAATAATATGGGAAGAATGACAGGCTTCCTACTTAGAAACCAGGCCAAATTCTCACTGATTCTATGTTCTATAAGCTCTTCTTGCCCCTCAAACAACCAAAAATGCCCACAAAATATGATTCTGACCACAGAGTGCTCCAACTCCTATTACTCTTCTGTGTGTGTGATGGGGCTGGCAGGGGCAGGGCAGGAGGGCAAGGAGAATACAAACAAAAACAAAGAAAGCCAAAAGCTACATAAGGAAGGCATGAGACCTGACTTACCAACAGCATTTGTGGAAAGTAGGGTAGAAGGGGAACAACTTAAGTATTTTAGGAAACAGTAAGTTAAATGAGATGAAAGCGTAAAATGGCTGGGGGGAAACATAAACCATAAAGATGCAATACAACAGAAAATTGAGAATTAGAGAGTTTAGTGCTGCTTTTTTATGCAATAGAAAGAGCACTACTGTTTTCAGTTCTAGGTGCCACCTTTATAAATACATAGACTCAAACAGATTCTTAGAAAATGATTAAGATACTAAATGGATGTCATTATCAGATAGTTTACTAGGGATTCTCAACCTGGAGAATTAAAAAAATAATCGGAGAGAACTTGGTCAGTCTTCAAATAATTGAAGGACTATTACAAGGAAGAACTATTCCATTTATCCAATATATTCTCCATGAGATATAATTAGAACCAGTAAGTGGAAGCAATCAAATAGATTCTGGCTTAAAATAGAGATGGACTTTTTTAATAATCAGAGGTCTTCCAAAGGCAAAATAAACTGCCTGAAAAAAAGTTCTTCATCATTCAAATATTTTCAAGCACAGGCTGAAAACTCCTTGGCAGATAAGTACTGGATTGGACGGTAAGTCTCTCAAAATCCTGAAAGAGCCCTTAGGTTTAATTTTATTCATGAGATATTTTGCAAATATAAGAAACAAGACAATATTCCCTTCAATTACTGATCTTCATATATTAGTAATAAAAGTTATTTTAAAAAACAATACTACACTATAGATAAAATACACACTGTTAAAGATAATTTTATTGAAAACATTCAAAACCAGAACTTCTTAGTCATGTGTATAACCTCTGGGCCTAATGGTCCCTGAGATAGAGTATTGAGAGCCAGAGCAAGAGAGAGATTATATGTACAAATCTTTCTCACTAGATCACTGGCTCATTTCTATCAGGGACCCTTTCTTTTTCATCTTCATAAAGTTTGATGAATAAAATAAGAAAATTTATTACGTTGGGTTTAGAGATAATCTTCCAAATACCATATTCATTAGTCAAAAATATTTAATAAGCACCTATTATTTCAGATACTGTTCTAGAGCCCCAAGATAAAACTTTGAAAAAGTTCCTGTCCCCACAGAATTTACATTGGGGTTGGGGGGAGACAGACAATATGCATGCATATGTATACACACACACATATATGCACACACATACATATATACAATATATTGTCAAGTACATAAGTGCTCTGAAGAAAAACAATCCACGGTAAAGGGATAAAGTATAAAGAAAAAGGACAGAAGAGAAGGAAGAAGAAAGAAAACAGAAGCAAGGAGGGAATGAATTTTATCTTAGATAAGATCATCAGGGAAGGACTGATGAAGTGACATTTAAACAGTGATCTGAATTTACACAGGAATGGGAATAGAATGCAAGCATGCATTTGGCTACCTGGGAAAAGGACAGTTCAGGACAAGGGAACCCATCAGAAAGGGCCTGAGGTGAGAGCCTACTTGAAACTTGTGAGGAACACAGTCCAGAGAAATGGAGCAAAATAAACATTCACAAACATTTGGATTTCCAATCTTACCCCCTCCAAGCATTTGAAATTAACCACTTCAGTGAGCTTTGGCAAATTAAATACACAAATCACTATAAAGTCATTCAAATCAATGACTTTAAAGGCATTAAAAATAAACTGCATAGATTGTGTTAAGGATACAGCTAATAAGAAAGCATTTTTATTTTTAAAATAGTTCATTTGGAGAGTTCCAGCTACATGTATTCCCTTTAGAAGCAGGGTAGTCACCACATAAGAAGATCATTCTCTTCCAACTATATCTAGGGGAAGGAAAGTACACAAAGTAAGAGAAGCCAAGATACTGTCAAAAATCAAAAGTTATAAGAAAATCTTCCCCCCAAAAACCCTGATTTTTAATAGTTTAAATAATATGAATCAAATCACCCTAGAAATAAAGGTTGTAATTAATCCTGCTAACACACACATTATGTTAGTGTTTTGGCTTTTAGTTTTTAATTTATGATTTTCAAAATAGTAAAGAGACAGCAAGGTAAAGAAAGCTATAACACTCCAATACAATATTTCAAAAAGAAATTTGTTTTGCTCAAGTTTCTTGGAGACTTTAGAAATTCAGTGGAAGATAACTGATGGAATTTAACCCAAGTTTCCATTTTCAGTAATCTTGAAAAGGAGCTGGAGGTGGTAGTGGGAATTAAAAATTAAATTTAAATATGCTGAGTAACTTTAGAACACGGATATGCACCCACGTCTGTTCCTTTCAAATTTTCATTTTATGTTCAAGAAAAATATCTAATTTGCATCAGTGATGATTGTATATTCCATAGTTAGAATTACTCCTTTAAAAATCCAAATTTCATTTCAACGACACAAACCATAGAGTGAAAATTTGAATTGCTGTTGTTTATTATAACACTCCATTCAATGTAAATAAGAAAAAAATAGGTTTGTACACAGTAATTAGTTACAGCAAACGTTACTCATTAATAGTTATTATTCACCCCGTTCATTCTACAAAATAAAATCATCACAATATAAGCATATCTACACACAATCCATCCTTCATCATCACACAATCTACTTCTTAATAACTGCAAAAATGTATCAAAATACATGTAATTATAACACTAAAAACTACTCAGTCAGTTCTTTGATTCTTCTATATCACCCCAAGAAATGTAACAGCAGTGATTCCTTCCTTCTTCACTTTAGAACAGTGGTTCTCAAATTTTTGATCTTAGGACCCCTCTACGCTTTAAAAATTAAGAGACAATTCCAAAGAGCTTTTTTTATTTTAAAGGGTTATATCAATATTTACCATATTAAGAATTAAAACTGAGTAAATTTTAAATTAGTTTAGCTTGAAATAACAATAAATGCATTACAACTTAGCATAAACACTTTTTTTTTTTTTGAGTAATCAAAAGGAAGAATTTACTGATACAAATAAATGGGAAGTCCAAATGTGGAGCTCACTTTAAGCACAGTGGGATCTAGGACTTCAAATGATGTCACCAGGACCCTCTCTAGTTTTACTATGTTTTCATTTCATTTTCAGGCAGGCCCCATTCTGTGTAGCAACAATGGCCCCAAGCAGTTCTGGGTTTACATTATTCTCACAGCTAGTGAAGCCAGAAAAAGGAAGCTGCTCTTCTCTCCTCCAAGCGGTCATACTGGCCTATGAAAATGACTCATCTTCCTTAGTTTAGGTCACATCCCCACTGAAGGCCAGAGATGGGCATAGCTCAATGACTGATGGTTAAAAGCCTCACCTGACACTAAAACCATGTATTTTAATGAAAAAGTAACTGTATTTTCTAAAACAGAATAAAAATTTTATGAGAGAGTGACAATGTTTTCCATTTTTGGCAAATACCTTCATCTGGCTTAACAGAAGACACACCGATTCTTACATGTGCTTTTACGTTCAATCTGTTGTGGTATGTTATTTTGGTTGAAGCATATGAAGAAAATCTGGCCCTACCTAGATATATCACTGGAAAAATGGAGACCTCACAGATGCCATGAAAGAATCTCAGGAAATTCCAGGAGTCCTCACACCACACTTGAGAACCACCACAGAAGATATTTAGGAAGTATCTTTTAAGTGTCTAATTCAAAAACTAATCAATTTTCATACTTTCAAAGATAAAACCCAATAGTCAGATTCCAAAACCAAAGTAAAAGTTTGTACTGTTCAGTGCAGAACTATAGCCCAAATGACAAATTAAGCACGGATAGCTGTGATTATAACATCTCTCTTAAAACAAAAGTGGAACTGTAACACGGCAGCCCATGACAAAACTCCATATTTAGGTATTTTTTTTTAATTCCAATGTATAGTTGAGGAAGAACTGACTTCTCTGAGAAAGAGATGGATCCAGAGTCTACCCTTACTCACAGTCTACCTAGTTACAAACAGATCTCAGGTAATCCATCCCTTCAGTTACTAAAAGGAGAGAGCAGAGGCTAGTCAACATTTTCTTTCACAAACCACAAAGGCAAACTTATCCAAAAGAAATATCACTAAGGATAGGTATATGAAAAACCTAGTTTTAGCATTCTGTTCTATACACTTGGCTGTGTCAAACCCATAAGACCTGTTTCTCACATATTTTTTTTAAAGGTCTGCCTGATGTTGTGTGGTAACATATATCACTTCTGAATCTTTCTCTAATATTGCCAACCAAAATATTCTAAGATTGTTAGCAAAACCATGCTGAAATTTTTCATTAAAAAGGAGAAATTGTTATAGACACTTTTCAGCTCACAAATTTCAAATCTAAGGAAACTAAGCTTCGGTTTCTTCACCTGAGATAACAGCTGCTCTGCCAAACTAGAAATAATTACAAATAATATGAGATTACAAATAAGAAAGCATTTTATTAGCCTGCCAAACACCAAAATAAATGTTGAGGGATTACTAAAGAATGAACTGCGATAAAATTTTAAAGTTCTAAAATGCCTCTACTCACCCCTAAGAATATATTTTAGTCAAAAACTGGTTGCTACAGTTTAAATACTATATTATCTTTCAAACCCACTTTGTTCTAAGTCAAATTGTTAGCCTTTCCTTGAAGCAGCTTGGTATTGTAAAAAAGCATGGAAAACTCCAAAAAGCTGGAGTTTTCAGATTTCTAGTCTAGTATTATTTCTACTTTATTCACTAGTTACATAACCCTTGGTTAGCACATTATTTCTCTAGGCTTTAGTTTATTCATTTTTAAAATAAAGGCACTTGTCTGCTATGGTCACTATAGAAAAATGAAAAATAAATAAATAATAAAATAAAATAAAGGCACTGAACTGTATGATCTGAAAAAGCGGGTCATTTGAGGAAATAAAATGCTAATCTTTCACCACCGTTTCACCTTTTCTCTCTTCCCGTTCCCAGTAACTTTTAGCTACCAGAACTTCAAAATAATTCAGTACTCAACGTTAGAATCATCAGGATTTTGTTTTCCTTTACAACTTCTTGAAGAGCCACAGAATCACATTTTCTCAACACTCATGAAAAAAATTTTGAACAATTGGGAGGGATAAATAATAACTAAATTCTACTAAATAGCCACATTTTGTATCTCTCTCCTAAATTGCCAGACTTTGTACATTTCTACTACTGTTAAATTGTAACTACTGGTGTGTTTGTAAGCTCCCCCATAAGTAACTATGTCTGCCTTTTCCCCAGAACCAATCACAATGTATTGAGAAGTAGCTACTAATTACTAACATTATATGAGGGCATACTAGATCAGGGTCATAGCAACTAATAGTCAGAAAAAGCAACTCTCAGGTTTATGTCAAACCCAATTAGGGCAAATATAAAAATGTACTAAAAAGTTCACAGATCTGTCACAGATACAGAAAAGGTCAATAAAAATGTCTCCAGTACATTGACGAGTCCTTCCGAGTTGCCTTTTCCTCCCATATCCTGACTGCTGAAGAATATATATTAGATTGCTCTCATATAAATTTAGTACACATGTCCCAAGGATATCTCCTCTCTTGCTACCTCCTAGACTAACTAAAGAACACCACCTGCCAAAGTCCACGTTTAGGCATTTCACAATTCACTCTTAAACTAAAATAAAAAAGTGTTAACTGACTCCCCTTGTGTCCCAAATACTACATACTAATCAAACCTCTATATGCCATAAGCAACATTCTTAAAAAGAGATCTGATCAAGCTACTCCCATTTTTAAGCAAACTTCCACAATATCTCATAATGTAGTGCCCAAAATGTCCAAACACTTCAGCATGGCAATAAAACCTTCTGTCAACATGAAACCAACAAAGGCTAGGTAGACTCAAATGCCTTTTCCTAATCACAATGAATATGCATCATTCCTCAATATATGATTCCTCATATATTCTTACAGAATTTAACCAATTTGGGCTATTTAATATCATCAGAATCATCCAAACTTTACAATTAAGGAAAGTACATAAGAAACTTTATAGACTGGTAACTGCAAGTTTATAATGCAGTTTTCAAAATGGGAAACCTCTTTCACAGTCTACCTGCTGTTATAAACAATTTAATGTTTTTAAAAAGGTAAAATAAGTACTTGAAATATCATTAAAGAAAATAATATGAACATATAAGGATCACACTGACAATTTTCCTATAAAATGAGCCCCAAAAAGGTCACAAATTATAGGTCTCAAAGTCCCTGCTATTAAATTTAAAATTGTTACAAGGAGCACCAAATAAATGATCTGAACTGCATATTAATGCTTATGTTTGATCTGTAATCATTCAAATGTTTTTCATTTATAATTGACTTCATTTAAAATTTTATAAATGTTTTTTTCCTGGCAACTTTGAAACTGCCAGTAAGCAATGGAAAATAAATAACTGGAGAATGTATGCAGCAGAGGTTATAGAGAACTCCAAAGTAGACTAGAATTTACACTGACACACTATCTCCTTTAATTTCTTTTAAAACGGCTCTTTAAGACAAGAAAACAACGGGAATTACATGTCACAATGCAATACATGACATCATAAAACAACTTTATCTGAAGTACTGGATTTAAACCACCAAGAAAGTACCTGGCTCAGCTTTCAAACACACACTTCTTAATTCTAAGAAAGCCTCCAACAGCAGCATTAGCTGACTTCTGGAAAATAATACCTACTAATGAGAAGAAAGCACATTTACTCATACGGGAAGATACTTGTTACAGAGTTATTTAGAAAGTCAAAACCAAGAAAAGTAGTTTAGAAAGTCAGAAAATAAAAAACAACCTAAATGACAACCAAGAACAAAATGTTTACATAAACTATAGTCTCCTATCCAAGCACTAGCCAGACCCGACCCTGCTTAGCTTCCAAGATCAGATGAGATCAGGTGCATTCAGAGTAGTATAACCACAGATAGTTTCATTCGTGTAATAACACTGGACTTCAGCCATTTTACAAGTATAAAGACTACATTATTAATACAAGAGTGAGAAGTGAGGACTTTGCTCTTCATTTCAAAGCCTTCTGGTAAGTTTCCCTTATTTTAACTATGTATAGGGATTACTTTAATAATTTAAGAAAACAGGCTTTTTCTAAAAAGTAATGGTCACATCACAAATAAAACACTATTAAAACAAATTGCAATGTATTCTCATAATAGAATACTATGGAGCCACTAGAAAGAAATTTTAGGGGAGGATGTGCAGTGTTACCTGAAATAGGATATTTTTCATATAAATAATATGATTATTCATATGAATAGTGAATAATATCCCATTTATATAAAAAAGTATATATCTACATAAATAGCTGATACATGTATGTTTATTCTAATCTATATGTTTACATGTTTATATATGTGAATCAGAAAGGAGTCGGAAAACTCATTTTGGGTTTCCACTTCTATACTGTGAATTTTTATTAAAACAACAATGTATTATTTTCAATTAAAAAGACGTAATAAACTGTGTTAAATTAACTAATCTAGCCTAAAACTGTTATGAGTATTATTATTATAACTACTGTATATAGCATGATTCTAATAATAGAATACCACTGAGCAACAAAAACAACAAAAAAAAAAACTACAGATATATGCAACAATGTGGATAAATCTCAGGAACATTATAAGGAGTTAAAAAGATCTTTCTAAGGAGTTAAAAAAGATCACCTTTTTAACAACAAACTCCATGATCCCATTTATGTGAAGTTCTAGAACAAATAATACTAATATATAACGGAAAAAAATCAGAACAGTGCTTTATTCTAGAGATAGGTGGGAGCATAAGAAAGAGAATGAGAAATCTTTCCAAGGTGTAGTAATGTTCTTTATCTTGATGGGCATTGGGTTAAAAAAATGTATGTATTTGTCAAAACTCATCAAATGGTACACTAAGATCTGTGCACTTGATTGTATGTAAATCCTAAAATTTAAAAACATAAAAATAAGTAAATAAATACTGAACTAAAGCATGATGTGTATGTTTTCAGGGTGCACTGATGTCTGTAATCCACTTTGAAATGAATCAAACAAGAATAGTGACAAGTACACTAAAATGTCAATGGTAGAATCCAAGTGATGGGTATGTCACTGTGAAATTCTTTCAACTTTTCTGTATATTCCAAATTCGTAATAAAAAGTTGTGGGAGGAGAGCAATCAAGCAAAACAGCCAGGAAAATTCTGAAAATGAACATTACTGACAGGGGACTAGCCTTATCAGGAATTACACATCACCAAAAATTAAGTGTAGTGTGGTAGACATAGATCAATATAACATACAAAAAGTCTAGAATAAACCCAAATAAATACAAGAATTTAGTATATAATTAAGGTTGCATCTTGAATCATTAGAAAAACATGCAGTCAATAACTTTGTACGCAAGTGAATAAAAGGAAGTCAGTAAGGCTAGATCCATATTTCATACCTTATTCTCTTTAAGTTTTAAAAATAAAATCATAAAGGACATGGATGACACTACTAGAAAACTCTGAAAGACATACAGTGATGCTAAAATTTCTGGCTCACTGGCTTCCTGTGGTAAATCACAGTGTGATTTGTAGCATGCCTGTCACTAAGTAGAGTTCATTAATTGACTGTGGTAAGTCAATTACGACATGGGCATAAAGTAAGCCCTATTAATGACAGTTATTGTTATATTATTGTTGTCAACATCTTTGTATCAGAACAGGGTTTTTCTGACAACATAAAATTGACTCCATGAAATAAAGGATAAATTCAATTACATAAAACATTTCTATATCAGAAAAGTTACCATAAGCAGAATCAAAACATAAATGTCAGTACGGGAAAGAGAAAGTTTGCACTCCATGTCAAAATTTCTCTAATTTATGAAAAGCTCCTACAAATCAGTGTATTAAGAAACCAACAATGTATCAGAAAAACTATGAAGGGTATGAACAATCAAAAGAAAAAATAAGGCTCTTAAACCTAAGAAAAATGTCTCAATCTAACTTGTAAGACAAATACATGTTAAAACTACATTAGCAGTTCCACTTCTGGTTGAATGTGGAAAAATCAAAAAAGGCTACTGCTCTCACCCCAACAGCAAAAGATAAACCACTTACGCTATAAAACCACAGTATTTTTCAAAGCCAAACGAGCTGAAGAGACATAAAAACATAAGTGAACTAATTAAATACTGGGAAGTGACAATCTCTTCAGAAAAGAAACCCATGGTTAACTCTCATCCCTGGTAGAAACTCAGGTAGAAAGATCTGCCACAGATGGGGGTAACAAAAAAACAGCCAAACTTTAAATCATCTTTTACCAGTCACATATGGGCTATCAAGATATTTGAATCCCAAGGACCGCTACAATGATGACAATATTTTTTTGTCAACAGCAGCTCACCTACTGAGTGTTGATACTTTGGATCTGAGTGAAGAAGAAGGAAAAAAAATCCCAAGGACCATAGCCACAAAGTGAGTCTACAACCACTAACACTTACCAACCAAAAACTCAGTAGTAATTCTGGGAGCAGGGAACAGATTGCCAATGCTCTACTAGCTTTTAGCTAGCAAAGTCTGAAAGTGAGCAAGAGGGCTGAGCAAAACTCCTCTGAGGCATCATAAGCCTTCACAGAGAATTGGGTGGGTTACCTTTCAAAAGACAAGGCAAGGAGCAACTATGGTGAAAAATAGTTAGGAAAGTCATGAAAACAGGAGGTGGAACTAAAGAACAAAGATCTCTTCAGCAACTCAAAAACCTGGCAGCAGAGCTGTCAAACAAACAGATTGCCCACAGTTCCAAAAGCTGGGGGCTTGGAGGTAAAGGCAGATATCCATAATCTCACTAGTTTTCAGATTCCAGGTCCTACCAAAGGGAAAATTCTGATCCTGCCCTCAAAACATTTGAAACCAATGGTGAACTAAATCAAACTGAAGTTGTTACAATGCCCATAAACAGTTTAACTACAGAACAATTGACTCAGCCTCACCTCTACTGATCTAATATAAGAAAGGGCATGCCCCTCACTGAAAATAAACCTTTCTCACTCCAGTCTCCACGGTTCTTTTATACAAAAGGTCCTGCGTAAGACCAAACAACAAGGAACACAAAAATAGTAAGCAAATGTGATTCACATGAAAATAAACAGTCACTAGAAGCATATCCAGATAGCGATCTGATAACAGAATAGATACAATAACTATGATTAAAATGCTAAATTATCTATTGGAAAATATAGACAACATGCATGAAGAGATAGGGAACATCAGCTAATACATAGAAATTACTAAAAAAAAAAAAAGAGCCAACTGGAAAAATCTAGAAACACAAAATTTGACATCAGAAATAAAAAAATTATGCTTTGTAGCACACTGGAAACCATAGAGAAAAACAACAGTGAACATGAAGATATGAAAACAAAAAATATACGAGACAAAAGTAATTTTCTGCGTCATATCTGAGATCTGTAGGATAATATCAAACAATCTAACGTACAAGTAACTGAAAGCTCAGAAAAAAAGGAAAGAAAAACAAGGCAGAAAAAAATATGAAGACATAACGATCAAGATCTTTCCAAAACTGATGAATGACACAGATCCAAACTGGCAAACCCAAAAAGGATGAAACACGCACACATGCACACACGTGCATGCAAGTCAAACTGCTTACCAAATAAAAAGTGAATCTTAAAGGTAGTCAAAGAAGAAAAACAGACACATTACATAAAGGAGAACAAATACTCAAATGATAGCAGATGTCTCACCAGAAACAACAGAGGACAGTGGCAAAGGAACAATATCATAAAATATCTGAAATAAAGGTGTAAAATCAATGACCTAGGTACCATCCTCAGAAAAAGCAAAAAAGAACAGTAACCCAAAGTGTTAATAAAAACAAAACATTGAAATAGAAAACAGAAAAAAAAAACATTGTTCTTTGAAAAGAATAAAATTGACAAGTATTAGCAAAACTAATCAAGAAAATAAAAAAGCAAAATTACCAATAACAGCTATAATTTAAAAAAAGGGAGCCATCACAATAAATCCTATAGTCATTATGTGAATAACAGGGCTACAATGCAAACAACTTTATGTCGATAAATTTAGCAAATTAGAGAAAAATCCTTGAAGATCATAAACTGTAAAAAGTGACACAAGTAGAAACAGAATACCTTTATAGCCCTATACTCATTAAAGACATTGATTTTGACATCAAAATCCTTCCCACAATAAAAACTTTAGTACCAAATGGCTTCACTGGCGAAGAATCCCAAACATTTTAAGAAAAAATAATAACAACACTAATCCTAAATAAAGTATTTCAGAAAGAGGACAGAATACTTATTCACTTGTTTTAATATTAGCAAATCAAAGCTAGCAATATGTATTTTTAAAAAAACACATCATGATCAAGAGCAGTGTTTATCTCAGGAATGCAAGGTTGGCTTAACATTTGAAAAATCAATCCATTTAACATACCATATTAACCAAAAAAGGGAGAAAAATCCTATGTTCATCTCAACAAATGCAGAAAAAGAATTTAACAAACCCAACACCCTTTCATGACAAAAATACTCAGCAAATTAAAAAAAAAGAATTTTCTCAATCTAGTAATAGGCAGTAGTTATTAAAAACTTAGAGCTAATGTCAGATAAGACTGAAACATTAAATCTCTTCACTCTTAGACAAGACAAGGATGCCCACTTTTCCCACTCCAATTCAACATCTAGCCAGGTTACAAGGCATAAAAAATCAGAAAAGTAAAACTGTCATTATTTACAGATGAAAAGATCAGTGCAATAAAATTTCAGAGAATCTACAAAATAGCTACTAGAACTAAAAAGTATACTAAGTATAAGTTTCAGAATTCAAGGTCAATATAAAAATGTCAATTATACTTCCATACACAAACAGTAAAAATTGGGAAATAAAATTTTTAAATGAAGCTTATTAAACACTACATGCCAAGAAAAAGAATCTAACAAAAAATTTGTAAAATCTCGCACTCTGGGAGGCCGAGGCGGGCGGATCGCTCAAGGTCAGGAGTTCGAAACCAGCCTGAGCAAGAGCGAGACCCTGTGTCTACTATAAATAGAAAGAAATTAATTGGCCAACTAAAAATATATAGAAAAAAATTAGCCGAACATGGTGGCGCATCCCTATAGTCCCAGCTGCTTGGGAGGCTGAGGGAGAAGGATCGCTTGAGCCCAGGAATTTGAGGTTGCTGTGAGCTAGGCTGACGCCACAGCACTCTGACTCTGGCCCAGGTAACAGAGTGAGACTCTGTTTCAAAAAAAAAAAAAAAAAAAGATCCTGTGTCTAGAATAGGGGGGTGCTCTACAGTGATCGTTCATGCAACTGTCCTTTGTCTGCCAGATACGTGACAGACTGTTTCCGCATGTGAGGAACATCGTTAAAGTAAAAACAGAAA
>CAUYRT010040526.1:0-27976 GCA_963574885.1 Lepilemur ruficaudatus
ATTTTGCCTGTCTTTGCTAAAAACTCAGAATGAATGTTACTTAACAGTATACAGTACACTTGTTCTCAACACTCTCCCAGGGGTGTTAATATAGGGGTTGACTACATATGTAAACAAAAAGCCAACTTCAAAAGCTTGAAAACATACAAAACTAAAGATAGCATGACTTTACCTTCTTTAAAATGATGAAAGAGTAGTTGATTCATAACTGGGATTTGCAACTAATACAATAATATGTAATATAGTATACTATAATACAATATGTCATATTTAAGATGCTTCCATTAGAATAAATATTGGTGCAGGAAATACCATAATCCTTACCAATTTATAACTATGGTAAATTATATGAAGGGCCTAATGACTTTTTTTTTAATTTCAGCATATTTCAGGGGTACAAATGTTTGGGTTATATATATTGCCTTTGCCCCATCTGAGTCAGAGCTTCAACAACTTGACTTGTTAGGAATATTTTTGCAGGGAGATTTACAAGGGATATGAGAACAAGCTTTGAATGATCTTCCCAATCACATGTAATGAAACATAGGTGTGATTTAAAGTCATAAATACATTGTAGTTAATAAGCATTATAGAAATAAAAGACTAATAATAAGAGCCTTTAGGATTATCTTAATCTCAGTCTTTGTTATTTTTGATTTCCTTAGAGCATGTTTTACTTGTGGTCAAAGTATTGTACATTTTAGCAGCTTATTCACAACATATGTGCATTTCCATTAATATCCTTTATTGATTCCCTTAAACTTCTGTTTTTCTCAGGGTATCTCACTTCAGCATCAAATATATAAATCATAACCGAGTAGTTGATAAATACACAGGTTCATGTGCCCTATACAATCAGTTAACGATATTAAACACAGTACTTGGAGAAACGTTGAAGGATGGTCCAGATTCTTTTAAATATAAATACATTTTTCATATATATCTTTGATCATGTATATAAATGTACATATTGATACATATATATGTGTACTCTTACAAATAGTGATCTAAAGACATTAGAATAATATTATCATAACACTTTTTTCTAAAAGTAGTAATTAGAGGAATGTAAAATAAAATATGCAAGATTATGGAAACCCATAGCTGAAGAATTGGCCTTATTTCCACCTACATTATAAAATTCTTTGCAACAACTAAACATAAATAAATGCATTACATACTATAGGCAGGAGAACATTAGCTCTTAATATCTGATTTAAATTTTTGCTATAGTTTAACTTTTATTTAAATATTTATTACTTCATTTAATTTTTTTTCTTGAACTTAACACTGATGCACATTTAAGTTTTTAAGTTTGAAAATGCCATCAAGCCAAAGAAAATTAAAAATAATCACTCATAATTCCACTGTTATGATAATAATTTTGTTTACTTTCTCTGTAGTCTTTTTCACATATTTATTTTACATTTAAGTGATCATTGCATATGCATCTTTTTTCATCTTCATTCATTTTTCATTATAGCATAAGATTGGCTACGCTGCATTGGGGCTTTTATAGTCATAAGAGTAGAGCGGCATTGGTGTTATGGTGGTGGGCACAGCTGCTTTCCATAATCATAAGATGAAATGACTGAATAGATTTACTAATTATTTACATGTGATTTTCTAAATTATTGATTATCTCAAATCACCATATATATGCCTGATCACATCTGATCTCATGTAATCAAAGCAAAATCTGGCCCCAGGATACATATAATTAGAATATCTAGGAACACCAAGTTCTATAGGGTTTTACCTTACAAGGCAACACAACTCAAGGATTAAAAATCTGGCTCTAGAGACATAAGACTTTATTACTAACTTTGTGACTGTGGACTCTACATCTCTCTGAAGTTTAGTATTGTAATACGTAAAGTTGGAAAATGACATCCTTATGAGTATTAAATATTATCATGTGTTATGGAACTAGGGTTTCAAAGGCAAACTCTGGGTCACAGGTAGAGTTTGTATATTGGTTCTACTTACTAGTTTTATTATTTTGGATGAGTAATTTCACCTCTCAGCCTCAATTTTCCTCATCTATAAGATCAGAACAATAAAATAACTAACACAGAGTGATTTCCTTTTCATCAAATGACATAATCTATGTAAACAATTAGAGTGTCACATGATAAAAGCACAATAGATTTCAGCAGTGGTTATATTAGTAATTATAGTAGTAGCAAAATTCAACAAATGTTGATGTTGTAATCTAGCTTTTTTCCTTTTTTTTTTTTTGCATTTATCAATAATGCATAAGTAATTCTTACAGTGTAGAGCTTATTTGAATTTTTGGAATTAGTGTGCCTTAGTGTATAAACTCTTACCAGTTGAATTACTGGATTAAAAATATAAATATTTTTAGGTTCTGGGTCCGGGCGTGGTGACTCACGCCTGTAATCCCAGCACTCCAGGAGGACTAGGCTGAGAGGATCCGGGAGGATCGTTTGAGCTCAGAAGTTTGAGACTAGCCTGAGCAAGAATGAGACTCCCATCTCTACTAAAAATAGAAAGAAATTAGCCAGACAACTAAAAATACATATAGAAAATTAGCTGGGCATGGTGGCGCATGCCTGTAGTCCCAGCTACTCGGGAATCTGAGGCAGGAGGATTGCTTGAGCCCAGGAGTGTGAGGTTGCTGTGAGCTAGTCTGACACCACGGAACTCTAGCCCCAGCAACAGAGTGAGACTCTGTCTCAACAACAACAACAAAAATAAATAAATAAATATTTTAAGGTTCTGGAAAGTATTTCTATAATATTTTACTAAATTGCTACACTAGCAGGAGCAAGATAATAGAATGCCAATTTTACCAGTCTTTACTCATGAAGTTTTAATTATAAGACAAAATGCTGGTTCATCGCCTTTTAAATATTAATTTCTTTGATTAATAATCCTTTTAAAATTTTTGTGTTATCACTTTTTGAGAATTGATTGTGTCTTCAACTATCCTCATTTATGTTATCGTATGGTATATAACAAATATTTTATCAGGATATTTAAAATTTTATCTGCTCTCCCATAGCTGCTGACAAAAGTGATTCTAGTTTGAGGCCAAATCAGGCAATAAAAATGAATTGAGTAAATTTAAATATACAATGGCTAAACATACAGTGGACTTATTTCCACTAGTCCACATTAATACACTATTTGCAACCAATTTATATTAAAACACGCATTGATTATGGAAATAGTTGCAGAATATTCAGTCATTATCTTGTTTCTAACAAATTGTTATGACTAATCTCATTCTTGTTTACAAGACTTATTAAGCTTCGTTATTCATGGCATATATTCGTAGACTTGACCTCAAGTTCCTTGATACATTCATGAGACAAGATCCAAAAAGATATCACAACTGCTGCTACACATTTACAGTAGAAAACTGATATCCTTGGGTATGTTGAAGTCTGAATAATGATTTAATTGAGTGCTGTCCTTCAAACTCTGGTGTGCATGCCATCAGTCACAGGGAGATCTGTATTTACTAATCTTATGCAAATAAAATCCTTAGGCTATTGCCTGATATTGCCAGTTGGTGTTTTTTGTTCCCTCCTCTGTGCTCTGCTATCACCTTGTTCGTAGCTCTTTTATAGCATTTGTCTGCAATTTTTTACTTATATGTCTGTATCTTCTGTTGGTCACCAAGCCCCTGAAGGGCAGGTCCTGTCTCCTTATTTGAGTAGCCTCAGTACCTGGCATGATACTTTATTGGAAAATGAATAAATATTGAATGAACGGCTGACCGCTGAGATGGTATAGACAGACGTTCTAATTGAGAGCAGCTTGGGTTGGAGGCCTATTCATGTTCCTGAGTCTGAAGTAAAACTTTGTAAGATATCAGTGAGAGAATTATAGCTATTGATGTTATTGGTCTCATTATTTTTTGTTTATTTTAAATTCTCTTTTTTGCATATTTGTGTTTATAATTTTCTACTTTTACTATATGTCCCACATGGAAATTAGAATCTAAATCACAACAAACAGATATATCTTCTCTGGTCAAACTAAAATGATTATTCTTAACTAATGTCATTTTTTTCATGTAGTGAACTGATTTATCTTGCCCTGAGGCTAAGCTTTTTGAATCTGTGAATCTTGTAAGGTTTAAAGGGTATGACCAGAAGAGATCCTGTATTATCTGAAAGCTTGATAGGGAAATGCAGTATGTCTTTTTATTATAATTAGTTACTGTAAATATAGGTGTCAATACATTTATTGGTAAGTTTTTGCATTGTTAATGACTGTTGAGAAGCTAAAAAAAAAAATAAATGTATGTAATAGATAATGGCTCTAACAAAACACGTAAGGTTAAATCAAACTCCATTTTCAAAATTGCCATTTTTTCCCCTGGCCTAAATATGACATTTTCAAAAGCAGACAGATTTGGGGGCACATAGTTTAAAGAAACACTAGAGTACTAAAGAAACCATGCTGTGCTTTTATTACTTGAGTTTTTACAAACAGTTTGGGGATAGCTTGATCGTATTATCACGATCATTGAGTAAAACATATAGTGCTACACCACCACAGGAACACCTGCTGGCAAAGCTATTAAATTGTAAGTTTCCCTATTGTTCAATTCAACTAACAAGCTGCTTTAAACGGCCTCCTAATGTCTGTGTAACATCAGTAATTTTTTTTTTCTGTCCACTCTTGGGGCATATTTTAGAGAGCTATTCATCAATTGTTGAGATTTTTTTTATTCTCCAGAGTACCCAAAAGACAGAAAGCTAGAAGATTTTAGTAGCAAAATCTCTGTTATTTACTTAAGTATAAGTATATCATTACACATATATTTCACATTCCTTTGAGAAATATGTAGGAAATCATAAATTTCAGTCAGGACCTATCTTGGATATTGCCAATATAATTTTTTCATCATATAAAATAATAAATCTCTAGCTTTGAAAGCCGATGCCTCTGATATTTTTTGCTAATTGATTATATTGTTATTATTACAATGTTAAATATTATTGTTATTTATCCAAAGAATATTGTTACTGATAGCTATATAGGGATAAAAATCAGTGATCATTTTTGTTAAGCTTAAAATGTTTGCTGCATAGTTTCCCATGTTGACTAGGTATGTACTGTAAAGTTGAAATCCAGTATTTGCATACTGAATAATTCCAAAATGTAAACTATGCTCCTTAATATTAATGTGGCCTAAGTGACACCGGTTATCTGTGGCTATGATTCATATTGCCGAGCTGTTCTCCTTCCCCAGAATGATGTACTGTCACTGTCCTATTTGTTTTGAATGTTGTATTCATAAGGGTTTTGTGACTAGACTTCACTGTAAATCAATGTTATTGGACTATATTTTCAAACAAAACATTTACAGAGACAGTCATCCCACATTCCACACTCTGAGTGCGACACCTGCATGGAGGTCAGATAAAATTACCATCAACTTATGGATTAGTTCACTGAAAGAGCAAATGAAACCAACAATTTTTGGAATACCTTAATGATAGGTTTAATTTATTCATGCTTCGCTCCAGAAATCCTAATAGTTTTAAGAACTCTGTTAAAACTGTAAAACCTATGACATTAGGGAGATATATAAATACTTGAGTTTGTCTTTTCTGATGAAGCATAGGAAATATTCAGAATAGTATTGGTTTGCATCATGACTTTAGAAAGTATGTGGTAATATTATCAATGTCACAATTTACCTCGAAATAAGCATAATTAATTTATGATTACTTCTTACTGAGTTTGTATTCCTGGTTGATATACAGAAATAAAATCTATTTTGCTAGAATAAGCTGATAAGACACTTTCTGATTTTTTTTTAATGTCAGAAAGACTCTTATAGATGCGGTGGAGGTCACAAGTTCATGGCTACCAAATATTCTTATATAATGTTCTGAAAGTTTTATTTTCTTTATTTTCATTTTCTTTATTCATATGCCTTTAAAATAAGACCATATATTATGTAAAGTGTTTGCCCAAATCAGTAACCCATAGGCACATTACAAAAAACCATCTAAATGTGTATAAAGAGGAAAATGGAAATTTAACCCCCATGAGAGGCATGCATCATTCTAGAATAATGAGTATTGAATTAAATTCCCTTGCATAATTTGGGCTTTCTATACATTAACTTAGACAATTCTCTAAAAAGAAGAAAAATATATTGTTTTTAAAGGTATTTAAATTAAAAATGTCTTTTTCTCTAAACATCTAGTAATATTTTACATAAAATAGTTAAAACTTTCTGAATTCTTATTCTTATTTCCTCACATTGACAGCAAATTTGCAGGATCTCAGAGAAAGTACTTTATAGTTACAATGATAAACAAATAAGATACAATCAAGAATCACTTTACTATTACACAGAAAGATTCTCCTTAATAATAAAATTCATAACCTGTACAAATTAATAAGTGTACTGTAATTTGGCAGGAGAAATAAATTAATTTTGTATGGAAAATTGCAACGTGCTATAGGTAGGCTAATTTATCTTAAACTCAAGCCCATATTTTATACCATGATGACATCCATCCATTTAACATTCCACTATAGCACTTAGTACAGAAAGTGGTACACTCGTTCATCATTTAGTGCCACAATCTTACTTCCCAATTATGCTTCTTGCAGGGCTCAGTCAAGAGAAGCAGTGGCAATAAACATCGGAGCTTTAATTAAGGAGCAGTAAATGAGTGCCCTGGTGGAAGTAAGTCTGTGTACTTTGCATTTTAAGGTATATTTGGTAAAGAACTAATATTAATTAACATTTGCTGGCCATAAATTGTTTCCAGTCCTTAGGTTGTTGAAGTATTCTGAACAGTTTATTCACTCACTTTTGGATGCTATTTGAAGGGGTGTGGTGGTGGGGGGTGGAGTAAACTAAACAGTCAAAACCAAAATGATCCTGTTCCCTCGGTGAATAGTAAACCATTGGAACAGATAAAATGCAATCTCTCTAGATGCAGGTTTCTTTTAACCATGTTATTGCCCTTTTATTTTACTCATTTACAATCATCATAAGGATGCCATTCTTACAGTGTACTTCACATCCGTTCATTGCTATGCAGTACAACCACCTCTGGAAGGTAACGTTCACTTCACAGACGAAGAACATAAAGAATAAAGAGACCTGCTCTCTTGCCTAGGGTTACATTATAAGTTAGTGGCAAAATATGTATTAAAATTCAGGTCTCCAGAGTCCCGGTGTTTTAATTAGCTTAATAATCCATGCTAACTTTCATGATTGTTAGGGCTTAGGTTTTGGTATTCTTTAACATTATTCTCAACACCTATGAAAAATGGCTGCCCTTCATAAGGTTAACGCAAACTAGGAGTTACACCAATTATGCAAATCCTAATCTTTGTGACTTATCTACCTCCAGGGTGCTTAGTGTAGTGTGAGCTTGTACTTTATTTCTTATTCAAAAGAGCTTTCCCCAACTTCTATGAGCACCTTCCTTTTATACTACTAACAACAAAAACAAAACCGTTAATTGAATAGTACCACATTTAAAGTTATAATGAAGGTATAATTATGTAACTGTATTAATAAAGAAATCAATGTTCAGTGACTTGTCCATGGCTACTTAGCTAATAAGAATTAGAATGGGAATTTAATTCTGAGACTGATTTTAAGCATCATAATACATAATCATTGTGTGCAAGGTCGATTGTTAAAAGAAATAATTTGATACTACTGAAAAAATCAAATCAATAAATGGATTTGAAAATCTATACATTTTATAAAAGTTCCTCATACGTAAAAATTTTTCCTAGGTGCATTTTCACTTAGTCATGATTTATATCCTACACTTGCTTCATTCCCTCATTTAGTTATTCAAACAATCATTTGACAAATATTGAGCTGATTCCTAGGGGCATAAAGCCAAGGGAATTATTTTAAGTTGTACTATTACAGTTGATAAAAATTAGATATTACATTTAAGTGAAGTGAATAACATTTAAGTTAGATATTACATTTAAGTGAAATGACTTTAGATGGAGTGGTCATAAAAGACTTCTACCAAAACATATTGTATTTAAATTGTGTATTAAACAAGGAGTTGGAATTATCATATTAAGAGTGGGGGAGGAATGTTCCAACAGGGAGGAAAATAGACTAAATCATCATTATTATTAAGTGACAAAGAAAGAAAATATGTAAGAGAAACAGTATGCTACATATAGAGAAAAATGCTAAGGAAAACCAGAAGCAAGGGGGAATAGAGAAACTATTTTTTCGGATAGGATGTTATAAAAAGTTTCATCAAGAAGGGGCCATGAATATGACCTGAAAAAATGAGACAGAGAGTCAAGAGGATCACCCAAGGAAAGATGTCCCAGGCAGAGGGAACAGCAGGTAGAAAGACCCTAAGATAGAGGTGTCTGTGGTTTGATAAAGAAGCCATTAATGGATTCTAGGTGAAGTTGTAGCAGTATCTGCTTAGTATTAAGAAAGGTAATTTTGGGGGTCGGGCCGCCAGCGCCGTCGCTGCAGCCACCGTGGGAGGTGTCCGTGACAAGATGGAGATCATCCTGGACCACTATTCTCAGGCCAGCGAGTGGGTGGCCAAATACATCAGGAACTTCATCATCCAGTTTAACCCAGGGCCAGACAAGTACTTCACCCTGGGGCTCCCCACAGGGAGCACCCCACTTGGCTGCTATAAGAAGCTGATTGAATACTATAAGAATGGGGACCTGTCCTTTAAATACATGAAGACCTTCAACATGGACGAGTATGTGGGCCTTCCTCGAGAACACCCAGAGAGTTACCACTCCTTCATGTGGAACAACTCTTTAAGCACATTGACATCCACCCAGAAAACACCCACATTCTGGATGGGAATGCAGCCGACCTACAGGCTGAATGTGATGCCTTTGAAGAGAAGATCAAGGCTGCAGGCGGGATTGAGCTATTTGTTGGAGGGATTGGCCCTGATGGACACATAGCCTTCAATGAGCCGGGCTCCAGTCTGGTGTCCAGGACCTGTGTGAAGACGCTGGCCATGGACACCATCCTGGCCAATGCTAGATTCTTTGATGGAAAGCTTGCCAACGTGCCCACCATGGCCCTGACGGTGGGTGTGGGAACTGTCATGGATGCTAGAGAGGTGATGATCCTCATCACAGGTGCTCACAAGGCATTTGCTCTGTACAAGGCCATCGAGGAGGGAGTGAACCACATGTGGACTGTGTCTGCCTTCCAGCAGCATCCCCGCACTGTGTTCGTGTGTGATGAGGATGCCGCTTTGGAGCTGAAAGTGAAGACTGTCAAGTATTTCAAAGGTTTAATGCTTGTTAATAACAAGTTGGTGGACCCCTTGTACAGTATCAAAGAGAAAGAAATTGAGAAAAGCCAGTCTTCTAAGAAACCATATAGCAACTAGTCTGTGCTGGGACCTAGTATCAAGTACCTCATTGGGACAGGCAGGTCTTTCTGCAAATTGTCTTTAGGAGAACAGAATTGTATTTCTTTAATCCAGTGTGGTTATGTCATATAAGTGGATGAACCTATTGTTGTTGGCTTTCAGGCTAGGAGCCTCGTCATGAAGTTTAGCTACGGGGAAAATGATTATAACTTAAATCAGAAAAAAAAAAAAAATCTCTGAAAAATGTATGGCATCATTTTGATGTCTGCCATACCCAGGTTAGGAGTTTTTAATTTTTTGTTCTGCCTCCGTTACTGTTCATGTGTACAACACACTCCCATCAGAAATTCTTGTCCTTACACATGCCAGTTCTCAAGTGGGAGGGAATTAGGGGTTTGTGTATATTGAACACAACCTCTTCGGAGAGTCTTGGCAGCCCCTCTATACAGGCCTGCCCCTGTTTGAGAATCATTGTTCCAGATTAAGGCACAAACTCTCTCAGTATCTGAAATAAGTGCAAGGAAGCAGTCTCTCTGGTCACTAACAAGACAGTATCCTTGCAGCTGGCCCTTCCATGAACTGGGAAGACTCCTTGGGGAAGGATTTGAGTGGGTGGGGCCAAAGAGGTGGCTTTTGCTGATAAACTCAGAGTCTCAAGGGGCCCAGCCACGTCAAACTTCTCTCCCTCAGGGACCCTCTGGCATCAAGAGGAAGGCGGAAGCCCTTTTCCCGCCAGAGCCCTGTGTTTTTGTCAGAGGTCTCACTGTGGCTCCTCTCTTACATGCTCATTAGTAAGTAAGAGGCCCACTGGGGCAGTAGACACTGCCACCACTTCAGTGTTGTGTTCAGCCAGAATGGTGAGTTCAGTTGCAACACACGAATGTCATGTTCTCCTGCTTCCCTAAGAGTTGAGTGCCAAGACAACATACCAAATGCTTCTAATATTGTTTCCCCACTTAAAAACACCCTGCTCTTCTGGTCCTCTTGGGTTCATGTTGTGTGGCCTGATGTTCTCAGAACATCAGGAAATACGACCCTTTTGCCCATTTCTCCTTCACCCCTGGCTCCCAAGATGGGCTATTGCTTGGCCTTCCTTTTACTCTTAAGCCTTTGTGGAGTGGATGCTGCTGCCTCCTCCCTGTTTTTGTGCCTGTTTGAAGCTACTGCTGCCTCTAATTCTGGGAAAGATCTTTCAGAGCCTGGCTTAGGCCTCTCAGTAAGTGTTGTGTTTGGTACCAGTGTTTAGTCTTTAGCTTTTATATGTAATTGTGCTAGGATTTGTTTATAATGTGACATTTTCTATTAAATCCAGTATTTTCAAAAAAAAAATAAAGAAAGGTAATTTTGCTGGATTTGAAGAATGAATGGAGTAGGAAAACAATTAAGATGGCTTTGTACAATACAAAGTGAGAGATGATTATGACCTGAACAAAGATGGTGGCACTGCAGATGGACTAATGTGCTTTGAGTTGAGCTATATTTTGGAGGTAGAATCTACAGAACATATTTTATGATTAAGTACAGTAAGATAAGAAAGGGAGAAACCATCCATAACTACTAAATTTTCACAGATAGGTGGGGTGCTTTTTACTGACATTGGGTTTTAAGATATAAAGTGTTCTATCTATTCCTAATAAGTTTGAGATGGTCATAAAATTTTAAGAGGCAATATCAAGTAGGCAGTTAAATATGGGAGTTTGGAACCCAGAGGAGTAGCACAGGTGCCATATATACATTTGTGTTTTTTTGACATCAAAGTGATGTTTAATTAAATCTATAGGCTCTCCATTTCTCACAACTCTGCTCAGCATAAGCTTAGAAATAGGATACATAGCTATTTATAAGTTAAGCTTAAATGTGAAATTCTAACGATTGCCAAACCCATTTACTTAGTACCATATAAATGGTTTTATTCTTGCATAAAGTGATGCATAAAGAGATTCACAAAAAGGTTAGTTTTTCAGTAGCTCAACATTTTTTAACTGAAATATCAAAATAACCATTGGCAACTTTTGAACAGAAATATCACAAAAACTCATAAAACAATTCAAAACTAATAAGAATCTATTATCTAAGTCTGATATGACATTTACTTGATAACTACCCTTCATATGCCTTGCAAGGCATATAATCTTGAACTTACTGACAGAGGTAATCTAAAGTTCAAGTAAGATGACAGTATAGGAGATTGCTTGAATGGCATGAAGATATGTTAAAGGTTGCAAGGAAGACCTGATTCACTGCAGTCTGAATGTGTTTTGTTTCTCAGGTGTAGTGTTTTAAACATGATGCATTGAATGTCATGAGGCAGGCTGTGTTCTTTCTAGCTAGCCTTAGATGCCACCATTCCCTACTGTCTTCACTATTACATGGTTTTCCTGGTCCTTGACATGATTTCACCTTGTTAACCTGCTACAGATACTTTAATGACATCTAGCTACCTTTATGTTAAGACTATGTGGCAAAGCATTATGCATGTTAATTCTTTAAAAGAAGTCTTTATATAATTCCTTGTGCTGAATTGTGTGTTGATGTTTCCATCAGTCTATACTGAAATATGTTATAAGAAATATACCTATAGATCCTATCATGGTGTCCATGGCAAGAATATTGTTGAGGACATTATTTGTTATAGTACACAACATTCATTTTATGAAATGTTAATCAAATCTTTATTTCTGATAGTGTGAAATTAAATTGTTATTCTAACTAATTGGTTCATTTTTTCCTCAAGATATTGTTATTTTAGGAACTGATTTCACTGTTCAGTTTTCACTGGTTGCTTGAGAACTTAGGGCTGGGATGACAAATATTGGGACTGTCTGATACAAAGAATTCCAACATGACCCCTATTGATTTTACCCTTGTACATTCTCTTCCATTTGAGTGTGGGTGGAATCTGTAGATAAGGGACTTTTCAGGTGTAATCAAAGCCCCAAATTAGTTGATCTTCAGATAGAGAGATTATCTGGGTGAACCTGACCTAATCATGTAAGCCTTTTAAATCTGAATCTAGAGGTCAAAGGAAGAGGAATTCAAAGACTCAAAGAGGGGTTCAACTCGAGGTACAGTATCTGTTCTGGCTTTGCTGGATGGAGCCATGTGGCGAGGAATACGGTATGGGTGTACGCTAGGACTGAAAGCCGCCCCAGAAAGGAAATGCAGACCTCAGTTCTATAGCTGCAAGAAACTGAATTTGGCGTAAAAGTAAATGAGCTTAGAAAAACATTCTTTCCACACAGACTTCAGACTGTAACAAATCCTCGCCAACACCTTGATTTTTGCCTTTTAGGACCTAAGCAGAAACCTAGCCACACCATGCCTGAGCTTCAGACCTATAGAACTGGAAGCTGATAAATGGGTGTTGTTTTAAGATGCTAAATTTGTGATAACATTATATAGCAATAACAAACTAATGCAGACTACTATATCAAGAACTGTGAAGGGTCTGAAACTTTACCCTACTTACCTAATATTTAACTTGCCAGTTTCATGCATGCTGGTAGGAGATACAAGATTACTGGGTGAGAGATAAATGGCCTTGGTATTTCCAGCAACAGCAGAGGCCAGAGTATAAGGATTTGTGCTGGCTCCCTTAGGCCCCCTTTCTCACAGGGCAATGCGGAGAGGGCTGGGTGATGTCTGAATACACATTGGGTTCTGTTACGGAAAAAGAACTCCCAGCAAAGGAAACAAAATCTTTTATGATGGCTAGTAAACCTAACTCAGAAAGAGACATATCTTTGTTAAACTGGATAGTATATAAATATGCCCTTTGTTCCAAAGAGAGACACTACCTCTGTCTTCCAAAGCTGCTTGTTGTAGAAAAGCTATCAGTGATGAGTGGAAACACAAGAATCCTCTCCTGATATCTTATACTTACACTTTCCTTCTTGGACAGAAGCCAGTATAACCACTAATAATCCATACATTCCTAAAAACCTAAGATGTAGTCAAGAATACATAGTACTATAGCTAGACATCTCTAAACTATAAGACTTCAAATTTTATATAAAACAAATTGACCTTCCCGGCTTTAGACAAATTTTATAATCTGCCCTTAAGATGTGTGTATAATTGTATAATCCTTTTTAATTAGCCTTACTCTTATTCAAATTTATGTTGCTAACTTCACTTTTCTCTTTTTCCTCCGCTATTTCTAATTCATATTATGAGTTTATATTTTCTGAATCCTTCAAAAATTAGGAAAATTGTATTTCAGGAAATTCAAATAAAGCAGAATAATTTGATAAGAAATAGTCAAATAGAAAAGATATCTTGGCTGGGTGTGGTGTCTCATACCTATAATCCCAGCACTTTGAGAGACCAAGGCAGCAGGATTGCTTGAGCCCAGGAGTTTGAGGCCAGACTGGGAAAAATAGCCAGACCCCATCTCTACAAAAATTTGAAAAAAAAAAAATTTTGCCAGAAGTGGTGGCACATACCTGTAATCCCAGCTACCAGGGGGACTGAGGTGGGAGGATCTCCTGAGCCCAGGAATTTGAGGTCTCAGTGAACTATGATGATGCCACTGTACTCTAGCCTGTCTGGGCAACAGAGCAAAACCTTGTCAAAAAGAAGAAAGGAAAGAAAGGAAGGAAGGAAGGAAGGAAGGAAGGAAGGAAGGAAGGAAGGAAGGAAGGAAGGAAGGAAGAAGGAAGGAAGGAAGGAAGGAGAAAAAGAAACCTTCCTTTTAGCCTTCCCATGACCTTATATATTGTAAGGCCTGTAATTGGCAATGGTGTTGGATTCGTTAGACAAGATTATTGCTGCAGTTCCCAGCAGCTTTAAGGGTTTTTGTTGCAGATATGGAGTGCTATGAAGGAAAGAGTTCTGAGAATATTAGGTATTATTAGCATTATTGGCATGGTTAATTTAAAATTTCTGAATAACCTTGAATCTGACCAAGCTTCATACTACACAGCCTATTACTTAAAGAAAAGAGACGCTGATTAGACAGATTAAGTTAATAAGCCCACCCCTAGATCAACTGCTGTGGGAAGAATCAGGCCTATTCACTTAGTCCTGCATTACTGTCTACCCAGGAGACAGTCTTAATGGCAAATGAGAGGAAATTAACTGATAAACTTGGGTCAAGCAGGGACCCAATCTGGATCTGGGGAGGGGACAATCCCCCTCAAAGCTCACTGGCCACTGAGCAGGGTGAGGGGTCAGAGTGGAACAGATTCAGCAACACAATCTGCGTGGCTACTGCTTAAATCAAGGCTGAAGTTATTAGCCCTATGCCATAAAATAAGATACTGAAGCACAAATCTCACAGTAAGTGCCAATGTCAGATTTTTAGGCCAAGTTTTCTCACCCCAGGTCCACTGCTCATGTCCCTATCTTCTACTCTCTTGTAACATGATAAGTAAAATAATCTAACCTTTTAATGAAAGCAGTGTCAGAAAGATGGAAAAAGGAGTGATAATGAGATGCATAGGCTCTTTGCAAAATACTCTACCATCAAAGAGGAAAACACCTAGAAAGAGAAACTCTTGAGTTGAATTTTTTAAAAGAATATTTGACTACTATGTGAATTTGTCTTGTTCAGGACCTTCAATTACTCAAGAGACAACAACTCGGTGGTAGATTGCAAAATCTGTGCCAGGAGAGTACTTCTGCAGATTCACTATCCCACTGTGACTCTTTCCAGAACAGCTCAGACTAAAACAAAGAAAACAAATTCCCATGAAAACCTAACTAAAAGGTCACAGAAAGGAGAGGCAGAACTCATTAATTTTTTTCAGGGCCTGAGGGTTCATTTTCTAAAATCTGTGCCACGTTGGCACGTGCAGTGTTCATGATGATTTTCTTTTATATCAAAGCACACCCACTCCAGGTTGCAATACCCTGATGCCTGGCTGCCCTTTGGCTCCATGCCCTGGGGTTAGCTGAAGCAGCCATGTAAACCCAGCAACACATTTTTTCTTTTTCTTTTTTTTTTTTGTAAATTATCCATGGTAGACCTGCCTCATGACAGAGTTTACTCCTTAAATAAACTTAAAGTAGTTATTTCCTATGTGAAGTCTGTACAAATGAGTTGAAACAGTAACACCCACATTAACTGGTAAATTCTGTTATTTCCAATGACCATTCCATTTAAATGGAAGATATGGGACTGCTATTTTCTCAAAGAAAAAAAAAGTAGAAAGTAAAATGACAATAAACAATAACCCCTGATTTTTATTTCTAAAATCAGGAGTTGATGTAAGACAGAAAAGTTTGAAGGTTTACATACCCCAGCTGAGATTCGTCTTCTTTCTCTGTTCTCTATCAAGAAACATGATAAGGTATTGGAGATGAGGAAAAGAATTAGAAGTTATGGAACATTCACTACTGCCTATGTTCTACTCCTTATTGGAAATTTGTTTAAGTTTGGGAAGGAGAGTAGAGAGAACTTGTGGCAATCTTTCTAGGACACAGCCTAGGGTGGAGAGCAAGAGAAAGATGTTTTCAGTATTTTTTTTTTTTTTATGAAACAATCTATACAGTTAAAAATGAAGCCAATAATTTCTTGATATGTAAATAGTCCTGTGCTTATAATAATCTCTACAAGGTATGCATATATTACTATAGCAATATATTTGTGTTTTATATATTGTACACAAAATCATCAAATTAAAATAGATGTGACAAAGATAAAATAAAAACATGTTTAGGAAATATTATTCTCTTCTATTTATTACTGGTGCTAAAAATTTTATTGAAATTGTTTGATGCTAGTAGTGTGATTAAATATACATAATTGTCATGAAAATGTTGATTTAAAACTTTATGCTAGAATGATTTGCAGGTCTGGTTCTAAAGTCTATTTGTTGAGACACTCTGTTTATTGCTTTAATGATTGTCCTGACTAGAAAAGTCAAGTGGTAAAAATTCATAGATCAAAATGAAAGAAATGCGTATAGCCTGCATCTGAAAAATCCTGAAACTTATATTTCAATCCTACTCACTAATTAGGCAAATATTTTGTTGAAATAAGCTAGTAAGTTTAGAACTTTCCTGATGTTATCAGTTGTTCTTTTATGTTAAAAAGTGCTATATCATCATTTTCACATTTTTATAAACTACAGTCAATACTAGTCACAACAATTAATTTGATAGATCTGTAATCAAATTAGAGTTAGAATTCTAGGTTTTCAAAGTATACTTACATGAGAATTTTTATAGGTGGTACCCTTTAGTTTCAGAAACAAATTTATCTAAAGATAGACTTGTTTACAATATCACTTTTCAAAATGTTTACCCATTTTCCCCTAATGTTAATAATGTCTTAAAAAACCATGGTATATTTGTCAAAATTGCAAAGTTAACATTAATACAATATTATTAACTAAACTGCAAATTTTACATAGGCATTATACATTCTTTTCACTAATGTCCTTCTTCTGTTCCAGGATCCATTCCATGATACCACATTGCACTTAGCTGTCATGCCATCTTAGTCTCCTTTGATCTATGACAGTTTCTCCATTTCTCATTTTTTTAATGATCTTGAGAGTTTTGAAGAATAAAAATCAGTTGTTTTGTAGAATGTTCCTTGATTTGAGTTTGTCTAATGGTTTCTCATGAGTTCTGAGAATAATACCATGGAGATGAGCTGCCTTTCTCATCACATTATGGTCCATAATACCAACATCACATCAGTGGTTGTTAGCTTTGATTGATCACTTGGATAAGGTGGTGTCTGAGACATTTTTTCACTATAACGTTACTTTTCCCCCTCCTTCTCTTTACTTTTGAAAGATAGTCATTAAAAGCAGTCACACTCAAAGGAGAGGAACATAACTCATTTCAAATATAAGGAAGCTTGGGATGGTATTCTGAGGTTTTGTGAGGGCTTCACAAATTTCCTTGGGTTCTCAAGCAGGATACTGATACAGGAAATTGTTAGAGAAAATGTGCCAGCAAGCTTTCATGGAGGCCTTGTAAAGGTTGTGGGGAACATATCCTAGGATATGTTCCTTACTCCTTCCCTTCTCAAGATAGTATAAGGACATAGCTGAAATACCAGTGGATTGACAACAACATAGAGAGCCAATGAAAAGCCAAAATTAGACCCACGGGCATCCCAGATACCACTACATTACCCTACATGCAGCCTGACAAGGTAATTTAAAAATAGAAGAAAAGGTAAAAAAAAAAAAGAAAAAGAAAGAAACAAAACAGAGGAAGACAGATAAAACTCTTACTTTCAATTGAAGTTCTGAAATGGCATCATCTAAAATTTCTTCAGGAAGAAAGAGACTCATTGGAGATAGAATTTTAGCTCTAAATGGGACTATGTTGTGAGTTTATAAGGATTGAGAAATCACTGGGTTAGGCCATGAGAACTCAGAATTAAGTAGATCAAATTTTCTATTATCATGCAGTAATGGGAGGTCATGTTAGAAATTAAGTTGAATTACATAAAAATAAAGAAACCAAGAATTTTTAATATTGGAATTGTTACTTTCAGATGTGTTTTTCCCATGCAAATTTGTCAGCATCATCACAGAACATAAACCTGAAGTCTATCAGTGTAAGTCTGTATGTTTGATAAGCAATTAGTACAAGATATTAAAACTATACTTCATGATTAGGTTAAACAAAATATACTTGCAATTTTATGATCGGGGAAGACATTTTATAATGACATTTCATAAGACCCCATTGGATTGAATGTCCATAAATAAGTGAGAGTATTTAATATTGATGAATTTTAAGTGTTGGAGTCAGAGAGACCACGGATTCAATTATGGTTTTACTATTCACTAACCCTGAAACACTGCTGAATTTACTTAAACTCTTTGAGCCTCATTTTACTCATTTCTTAAATGGAGATAAGGATGTCTGCTTCATGGGATTATTATGAGAATTAAATGAGACCACATGTGGGGAATGCTAAGCACCATGTTACCCATTTAATAAGTAATCAATAAATCAGAGCTAGCTACCACTCATTATTATTCTGATTACGTATTTTAAATCCTGAAATTATAAGAAATTAAAACCAAATTAGTGAAATCTAGCCATGAGCCAATATAGCAAAGGATAAATAGTATAGATAATAAGAAAAACAATTCATGGGGTATTGAGAAAGAAGAGGTCAATTGAGGCATAGAATTTCCATCAGAAAAAATCACTTCAAAAAAGAAGACATAATTGTAAGAAGAAAACTGAGTACAGATTGACTGAGTTGATAGTTTGTACAGATACCCAGGGCTGCTCTCTTGAGGAGTAATCAACACTCAAATATAGGACAGTCCTTTATTTCATAACTAAGGCAATTAGAATTTATTTTACCTTACATATTTTAATTTATAAGTCCTAATTGACATTGTTTTACAAATATAATGAGGTAATGCATGCCAAACACAAATTCGTATAAGTACTTGTGAGATTTTCAACATTTTATTTCTCATGGCTGACCAAGCATAAAGGATTAGTAGAAGTAAATTTTTAAAAGAATGCTTAGCTATTAAATGAAAACATAAACTTTTCCAATCTTTATTATTATTGCTAGATAAACAGTTGTCATTTCTACAAGAATGCTGGAAGGTAGTTAATTTCTCTTTATGCTTAGGGTTATAGACTTTTAAATTTGTAGGTCTATTTCGAGCCTCATTTAGCTATTAAGAAATTTATACTATTTCTTTCACTTTCCTAATGGCAGAGATACTGCAATAGAAACTGAGAAGGCAAGAATAAGGGGGAAAAGTCCTTAAGTTTTCATTACAGTTATACTTTTCTCTCATCAAAGGACCTCAGAAATTCCCCTGCTGTATCAGTATTGCCAGATAGTTAATTTCTCTGCCCAAACAGCATACACAGATGTGCTGATGTAACAATACACAATGTTTCAAGATCCTTAAGGATATTAATAAAAAGCTATTTCTAATGGGAACCTCAGATTATCTTTCCCCTGGAAAGATTACAGATCAGTATTTGTTATCTCAAAATATTAAGGTAATTAGTGCTGGGTGAATTAAAAAAAAATGCAGTGTCTACACTGGTCCAGATAAATACTGAAGTTTGGAGGATGCTTACTTGAACTTTATAAAAACTATGGAAATTCTGGTGTTTGCAAATTTGAACAGCCAAGTCTTGGTGGGGGGAAAGGGCTATCTTGCAAGATTTCGAGAGCATCATGTTGCTGGTTGAACTGAAAATACTACATGCATAGTCTTTCCCTGCTTTTTCAGCATTCTCTGTGTCTGCTTAAAAAGAGATAAAAAAAAGTCAAGAAATGCAGAGACATTAAAAAGGCAAAAGTGAGTTTTCAAAACCTTCATAAATTAGTTTTGTAGGTTGTTTGTTTGTTTGTTTGAGTTTTTCCTAACATTCTATTGATCTTTATTTCAAGGAAATGATAGTGAACTCAGTAACTTGCAGAGGCTCATCTGTCCTGCCCCTCCTACCCCTCTCCCTCCCTTTCTTTCGTCTATTACAGCATGGAGCCCCCTTGGAAGTCTGCAAGAACTCCGTGCTTGCATCAGCTCAGGGGGGATCTAGAGCAAGGTGAGAAACAGGCTTGGAGACTGCAATGGCAGATTGAGCAGATTGTGCGGTATCATTTCACATGCTATTGTATCCCCTTATGTCACATTTTTCTGGTGCCATCAAGAAATCAGCTAAGGGCAGAGTGAGGGAAAGCTGGTGTAGCAAATGGTCTTCTTGCTGGTTTTAACAAAACAGCCACACTAGTGGAGAGCTGCCTCCTCTTGCATTCTGCTTCCACTGTCTTGAGTCCATTTCTGAACCCCAGCCAGCTCCCAGCTGGTAGTATACTACAATGCTGTCATGTCATCAACCCAGTCAAGATGTTCCAGTGTTTGTGTGTGTGTTTTTTTAAACTTGCCAACTTGGCTGTTTCCCCATAAATTGCATGGAATAATAATTTTTTAAAGAAAGCTTAGCTTCTATTTACCCATGGGTGAGCAGGTTTTTGGAAATTGCTCAGTAAACAGAATTCAGGTCAAAATTAGTGACAATGAACAGGCACTTATATTTAGATCTTCAACGACTCATATTTGAATATTAAAATTCTAATATAAAGTAGAATAGTCAGAAGCTTTTACTATAAAGAGTATATATCCCAAGAGTAAACTTTAACATTTCCCAAGTAAGTTATATTTTTTCACTACACAGTAACATTACTTTTTGACAGTTTACATTTTGTGTATGTGTATATATGTGTGTGTGTATGTGTTTCTTTTATATAATAAAAGCTCTTCTGGCAAAAGATAAAGACATTATCTAAAAAGTAATTGATAAAAAAGTGCCCCAAAGAAGAAAATATCAATAGTTTTCTGCCCAACAATACCTAAGTCGAAATGGTTTATTTCAGAGAAGCTTGAGTTTGTTAAAAGGAAACAAAAAAGCATTTGTGGATATTTTAAATAATTTGAACATATGGCCTGAGCAGAAGCAGAAAAGGCACTTTTTAACTTGATGTCAGATCACATCACATTATGTTGATTTATACTGCATAATGTGGTATGTTGCAGATTTTTAATAAATGGGCTTTCTTCATTACTTCAAGTAGGGAAGATTTTGGGGGTGCATATTTGGTGATGCCCTTTGGGATGCCCATTTCAAGATCCTAACAGAGATTTTTCATATTTTGCTTACTTCTTCCATCAGGTAAGGCAGCAAACAGATATAATAAAAATGAAGTTTTAGCAGGAAATTTTTTTTTTTTTTTTGCTGTTTTGCACCAATGGAGAAAAATAAAGTTTCTTTATCCAGGACAGAAGAAGAAATTTGGCAGTAAGAAATAAGAAATTATTTGATGCAGGAGTTGTAATGGAAGGTGGGAGAAGCTATGGAAGGGAAGGGGGCGAGGAAAGCAGGAGCGTGCCATGCGGCAGTCCTGATCTGAGTGCCCTGTGTACTGTCGTACGAGCCAGGCTCCTGACGGTCCATAGCTCCTTCTTATGCTAAATCACAGAGAGAAACTGCTCTGATTTTTGAAATAACTTTTCATTGACAATATCCAAACTGTGTTTCTAAGAAAAACACAAAAACTTTCCAAATCTATTTTTTTTTCCAAAGAGAAATAGAAACATAAATAGATTAAAGAGTCAATCTAAGATTTTTGCTGGAATCTATTTGGAAAATGAAAATAAAGCTACTACTTTCAGAACATTATTCCAACTTTATTTATTTGTTGATTATCATTCAAATAATCAGTTATTTTAAATTAAATGGATATCTTTGAAGTACTATGTAGTCACATAAATATACCTAGAGAAATTAATTAAAACAAATTAAACAGTGATGTACCATTTACCTAGATGATTGTCATGAGACAGTGTAAAAATATGAAAAGAGACGTAAGAAAAGCACAAAACACCTGAAAGAATATCAAGCCAGTAATGCACAGGAATTGTTTGGCTAGTGAATTTCATATGCAAACAAGCGAACCAGAAGACGTGATGCTGGGGCCAGGTTTGTCTGTTAAACAGTGTTTTCAATACCTGGCACAAAAATAAGCCAGAAATATTTACTGAATAAATGAATTAATGTATTCTATGTTGTCTACATCAGGGAAAATAACAGAAGATTTTATTCTTTTTAAGAATGCAAGGCGGGGAAGAAAATCCATTACTATTTTCATTTAGCATATATAGTGCACTTACTCTAGCAGGGCCTCAGCTAATTGCTTTACATGGATTGTCTAATTTTATTCTTATTAATATCCTCATTTTGATTTTAAAAAATTAAAGGGCGATTTTAGAGTTGGTAAGTAATTCATCTAAAGTTAATAGCTAGTAAATGGTGAAACTAAGGCAGTAAGAAAGACCTCTAAGTCATCACACTGTATTGTCCAAGAGCTTTCAAGGAGTCAGCAGAACTTTTATAGCAGTAAAGTATTAATTGTTTCAGATCACGTAGATATATAAAAAGTGGAAACCTTTGATGGCAGAGATTTCAGGGATGGGGAGAAATGTGAAAGGATCAACCAGTGAAATAGCTAGCTGCATTAAATATGATTTACTTTGAGATGGTGTAAGCAAAGGCACTGAAGCACAGGAGAGTCTGACGATCCAAGTTCTAATCTATATTATATTGGCAACAAAGAAAAAGTCATCATGGTATGGCGATATGATGCCAAGAGAATTAACAAAAGATGAATAAGGTAATTCGCCAAAGAAATTGACTTAATGTTAGAACAAAAAATATGACTTGGAAAGAGAGGAAGGGAGAGCCAGTGGGCCGATATTTTGCTAATGTTTAACTAATTTCTACCTGTTTTTCAGGCAAGTGTTTCTGTCACAGGTCCAACTTACCCTGAGAAAAGAAATAGTAAATTCAGATACCACATATGATTAGTTTGGGCTATGAGAAGCAGAGATCCAAAGCAGTGACTTAAGAAAGAATGTTATTTCTCCCTCAATAAAAGTCCAGAGTAGATAGTCTAGAGCTGACATGGTGACTTTGCTCCACAATGCCCTGAAGTCCCAGGATCCCTCTATCTTGTTGTGCTCCTCCTCCTGTCTAAAGGCCAATTCCTAATTCCAAAAGACTGGTCCTTTCCAGCTATCTCGCTCACATGCCAGCCAACAGGAAGGAGGAATGCATGATGAAGAAAGGCCAAAGTATACAATCCCGCTGCATTTTAGGAAAATTAAGCAAGAGAAACACAAACCACTTTTCCTTACATCTCAATGTCTAGAACTCAGTCACATGGCCTGGAGTAATGGGCGGTTATGAAATGTATTGTTTTTTCAGAGTAGTCAGCTAAAAATAGGCAACTTCATAAGCATTACTATGAGAGAAGGGAAAAGTAGAGGTTGAAAGATTATTGGTGGTCTCTACCAGAGGTAGTTTTTATTTACAAGAGGACATTTCTTCTTTTTTTTACTCTTTTTGTTTCAAAATTAGCTTAAAGCTCATTTCTTGCAGAGATACCGCCCATGCATAGAAAACATGGGGAACCTACTGTTGTTTCTGATATTTGCTGAGTATCGTAAGAATTCTTTGCCTATATGGGCACGTTTTGCCTCAGAAGTACCAAAAAATCATGCTATAAGTGACATTTACCATAGAAACCCATGAAGTCATGTGGATTGAGTTATATTTTTTCTTATGCATGATCTTTGTACTACTTGTTTGTGAGTTCAGCAATATGCTAAGTAACAACAATCTCAAACTCAGACTGAGTTATTATTCTTAAAACATTATTATTTGAGATTTGGCCTAGCCCATCATCTTTTCCCAAACCTACCTTTTTTTCCCACCATTCATTTTGATGAGGAGCATAACCTAGCTACCTGAGGTCATGCTTTCTTTCTTATTCTTTCATTCAACACATTCAAATACTGTTGACCAGACTCATTCTTCACTGGACTCTGTCTGGGTCAGACTGATATCATAAAACCTTTTCCAATTACTATGTATCTATCTCTTTACCACCCCATCCTCGGTTTTGCTCTATCTTGACAAAACTCCTCTTTTCTCCTTCTTAGGAAGCTAAGAAATTCTACCTTTATTATCTTCTATGTAGGGCTGTTACTACATAAATTTCAGAAAAATAAGTAGCAAATATGTTTAACTTTGAAATCATAGATGGCAGTGATAATAGCAGGAAAGAATCCCTGAATATAAATCATGTTTTTTGAAGCATCAAATACTTATCTATGTCCTGGCCTAAGCAATATATGCAGAAGGATGGCAACACTTGGCACATTGTAAAGCTTATTTAATCCAGGCAAGGAAGGAGAAAGGTCAAAGACAAGAGCAATAAACTAGTATGTGTCTCTGCAAACACACTCAGAGCTCCTCCTGGAGTCAAACCTACAGGGTACCAAAACTGCTAAAAGGATTTGGTGATCCATAGAGCACAGGGATCCTTTAAATCCTCACCTTGTTGTAATCCAGTGAACAAAAAACTTTTGAGCTTTTTCCCACCATTTTGATTGTCAAAGAGTAAAACAGAAGGAGTGGTCATGTCAAGTGTATACAGATAAGCCTTGAGACAAAGCCTGAAATAATTCAGTGTTCCAGGTGAGTGCAAAATTCCATCTGCCCTTCTGAGAACATTACACAATTAGCTGAAAGAGAGCACAGTAGAAGAGGCTTTTTAGTTGCACAAGAGGTACTCCGCTGCTATTTGATTCAACTGTGCTACTGTGGAACACAAAGGAAATATTTCAACAAATGCCAGTGGAGATAAATGGAGGAAAATTAGAGACCATTGCTCCCTACTTCATCACCTGGTAGCTTTGGAAGCTCAACAAAGGCACAAAATAGGACATCCACAGCTGAGTCTGGAAGAAAATACTGGCATAGGAAATGAAAGTGGTTCTTAGCCACTGAGGTCCCTGTTCTTCTTTTCCCTAAATGACTAGCCTTTATGTAAGCAGCAACTCCAGCTACTCCAGAATGCAGATACAAAGCCCAAACCCAGGGTTATGGGAAGGGTCAGTTTATACTATCAACCTGAAAAGTAAGTGAAGATATAAGTTATATTTAAGAAATTTAAAAATTATATATACAAGGAGACTTCAAAAAGTTTGTGGAAAATGCATATATGAAAAAACAATGCATAAAACACAAAGAATTTTTGCACCCAATGAACTCATACTAATTTATTAAAACATGTCTGAATAGGATATAGTTTGAGACACTAAGAAGGACAAAACATCAGTTTGAAAAGAGCCCCTATCAAAACAATGTGAATTCTGCTAAAATGGAAGCAAGACGAATCTCCAAATTCTTTTCCACAAAGGTTGCACCAATTTGCAGTCCCACCAACAATGTAAGAGTGTCCCTATCTCTCCCCATGCATTCTATTCTTATTCTTAGTGAACAATTTACTTCTTGTTCACATAATGAAAGTGCTAGCCTGTGCACATATTGTTTCCTCATCCTGAGTTTCATTTAGTACTGCTTAATGGTTAAGAACATGAAATCGATAGTAAATCCTCATGGGTTCAGATTCTAGCTCTGCTACTTTAATAGCTGGATAACTTTAGGTGAGGCACCTAACTGTTACAGTTTCTTCACATGTCAAATGAGTATAGCAGAATGTGTCTCATATGGTGGTAGGGCATGTAGCAGAGAACTTCATGTGTTTATTAAGAGCTCTATAAATGTTATCAATCATTACTTTCTGTGTTAGATACCCTGTTAGATATTGTGGAATAAAACAGATTTGGGCCCTGCCCTCTTAGAGATTACTTACTCTAGAAGAGAGAGTCATTAAAAATTTTCATAACCATTTAACTACACCTGGGATAAATAGTTCACTGAAGTTTGGAGTTCCAGAAGAGGACATCTGATTTAATTTGCTTCAGTGGCTTTGAGCGAGGTATTCCCTCTACTAGTTTTTGGTAGAGGAAACTGCATGTTCAAGAGCCTGAAGCAAGAAAGAAACGTGGCTCCTTAGAGGAATTGAGTGAGGGCCAGTGTGGCTGGAATACAAAAGTTAGGGTGAGAAGAGCTGTATGAAATGAGGTTAGGGGGGCTGATCTCTATCCAAGAGCAAGAGGAAGCCATCAAAGCTTTTTAAACAGGGAAATAATATAATTCATTTTATGTCTTTAAGAGGTCACTTGGCTAGGCACAATGGTGCATGCCTATTTGGGAGGCTAAGGCAGGAGAATCACTTCAGGCCAGGAGTTCAAGGCTACAGTGTGCTATGATCGCACCTGTGAACAGCCACTGCACTCCAGCCTGGGCAACATAGTGAGACCCTGTCTCAAGAAAAAAAAAGGAGGGGTGTCACTTGGTTGCACTGTGGAAGATTGGAGCAGGACACAAGCAAATGATTATGGTGGTGTCTTAGATTAGGTGGCAGCAGAGGAAATGACAGAGAAGGTTTTAGAGTCTAGAGATTCTAAACTTTTTTTGTGACGGGATGTGGGGATTTGGAGAAGAGAGTTAGGGATGAATTAACACGTCCAGTCCAACTTCTGACTCTTTCTTCTGTTCTTTATCTAAGTCCCATCCCCAAGCCTGAGGTGGATGCTATTCTTGTGCTTCTATAGGACTATCTACATCTCACTGAGTTTCAGCACTGATCTGTTATAAGTTACTATAGCTGGTCTGTTTTCCTTTTAAATTAAAATCTATTTATAGTAGATGATCAATTAACATTTGATAAAGCACAAATTAATATAAAACTAGCTGATGATTGAATATAGTATTTCATTTTAAGCCTAGTGTTTTGGTGTGGTGTATTGTCTTTGGATCAAGTTGTTTATGGAATACGAATACACTAAGAACTACCCTTCTCCCTCAAAATATAGACAAGAATTAAGTTCTTGACTTTTTTTTTAAGTGCATATGTCCTCCTGTAATCTTAGCACTCTGGGAGGCCGAGGCGGGCGGATCGCTTAAGGTCAGGAGTTCGAAACCAGCCTGAGCAAGAGTGAGACCCCGTCTCTACTAAAAATAGAAAGAAATTAATTGGCCAACTAAAAATGTATAGAAAAAATTAGCCGGGCATGGTGACGCATGCCTCTAGTCCCAGCTACTCGGGAGCCTGAGGCAGGAGGATCACTTGAGCCCAGGAGTTTGAGGTTGCTGTGAGCTAGGCTGATGCCACGGCACTCTAGCCCAGGCAACAGAGTGAGACTCTGACTCAAAAAAAAAAAAAAAAGAGCATATGTCTAGAATACCATGTTGGCATTACTTGGGTCAAATAGAACAATAACATTTGTTTGTACTTCCAGTTAATTAACCTTGAGGGCATTTCTTTATCTTCTTTGTTGTATGCTTTAAACAATTCTCATGGTAAGTATTCCTCTAGGGGCTTATTATTTTATCTTAATTTCTGTAGGTGGGGTTTTGAGCACCTAGTTAAATGTTTATGTATACAGATATCATCACTTTAGAAAAAACTCAGCTGCATTATTTGTTTGAAAACTTCACATATCCTTAGGTGATTCCACTTTTATTTTGGTTATGACTTCTCCTTGTGTATTTATTATCATTAATTTCTCCTTTTGAAGTTCAGTTTTTTTCCTTTCTATGGTTTGATTTTAACTTAGTACAATACAAAATTTTTAGCCTTCTTAGCATTTATGTTGCTGAAAAACAAATACAATGTGAAATTGTTGGCTTCAGTATACCTAACAATACTTAGTATAGAATTAGAGAGAAAGGGAATTTTTTTTTTAATAGACAAGGTCTTGCAGGCTTAAGCAATTCTCCCACCTCAGCCTCCCGAGTAGCTAGAAAATTATTCTATAATGGTATAACTTGCGTCAACTGGGATTTCATCAATTAAAAGACATTTTATTATTATATTGACCTATTAATTTAGTTATGTTTATTTTATAATAAGCAACTCTGCTGTATATTTTTTGTGGCCTAGTAGAAACAACTAAAAATTAGATGAGGAATATATTTTTAAAGGATTATGAAATATACAATTTTATTGACTATTTTAGAAAAGACAATTTATATTTCTATCCCCATATAAAAATTATAGTAATTACCAGTTCAAAAATCTTATTAATGGGCCAAGTGCGGTGGCTCACGCCTGTAATCCTAGCACTCTGGGAGGCCGAGGTGGGAGGATCGCTCAAGGTCAGGAGTTCAAAACTAGCCTGAGCAAGAGCAAGACCCCGCCTCTACTAAAAATAGAAAGAAATTAATTGGCCAACTAAAAATACATAGGAAAAAAG